>BMAO01011150.1:0-162143 GCA_019973975.1 Trichonephila clavata | reverse complement strand
ATGTCTACAAACATTCCCTTACAGAACCAGTTCTTGTCAGTTTAAAAACATAATTACAAACATATACATAATTTTTTAAACATGTATTTATAAACTTAACTGCAAAATAACTTTTACAAAAATGTTTGTATGATCGTACCCAGAAACCAAATGAAAGCTTCAATAACTGTGTATGGAATCAAGTTCCAAAAAAGACAATTGTGAGCAAAAAAAAAATATTCAAATTAGTTTAATGGACCCAGTGATATGCTTTAATGAGGATGCACATGTATGAACAAAATTTTTAAGAGCACTTAAAATAAATCATGAAATAAACACTTGTGAAGGCCTTCGAAAAATTGAAAAAGTTATAATTTGTGAAGGACATGACAGCTTAAAAAGCCAGCAAAGAGGCCAAGACTATTGAAAGAAAAAATACAAGGAAGAAGAATGCTCTTTAGAAGTGTTCATGCAAAATGAATACAAATCTGGAATATTTTAAATATCAAACTTTAGTAAGCTGTACCATTTTATTCAGTTTTTTTCATATTACTCAAAATGTGTTTTTCTAGTATTTAGGTACATCCGTAGTAAAATCTAACTGTTATATTTTAGTGAAATTTGGTATGAGCTTTTTTATGGTAATAATGTATTTAATGCTACTAATTTAATTCCTGAAATGTTGGTATTTTTTTATTTTTACTGCCAATTTTCTAAAAAAATTACCATATTTATCAAAATTTTTAAAAAATCGAGGTTTAAACTTTTTTTAAAACAATTCTAAGCAATAAAATATAAAAAAAAATCTAGAGCATTAAAATAAAGGTACAATTTTGTAACTAAAACAGCATGATTTATTTTTATATGTTATAAAAGGAAAACTATACAGGTACCTAATCAACCCTATGTATACAAAAGCCTCTTTCGAAGTGTACTTTTTCAAATTCTTATATTTCTAAAAATATTGTACAAACTTAAAAATTTTATGTTACAGTATGTTGAGAAAAGTATGAAGATTGTGTGACACAAATTTTTTGCTTATGGAGTCTTTGGTTTTTGAAAATTATGTTCCTTCGAATATCAATATTTTGCTCGTTTTGCGTTATTAAGAACTTCCCGGTTCCCTTAATATTACTTTCTGTTGTATTTATTTTATGAAAAAATTGTAATATTCACAAGCACTGACTCTTACTAAAAATGGCGTTTCAATTGAAACTTGGCAAAAAATAGCGATGCAGCCCAGTTGCCATCATTTTTAGCGACTTGACGAATAGAAAAATTGATTCCAGCATCCAGAAAAACTTTTTTTAGATAGAGAAAGATAAAAATTATTTTTCTGTTTATATTTTTTTATAAGAATAACACACATAGTATTGCTTATCACACTGTCGTAATATGTTTAAGAATCTTTATTCTAAGGATATAGAACTTTACTGGAATAATGAGTCAGTATTATGCAGCCTTCATTCAGAATTCGAAAGCTGAAGGCTATTGGAATTTGTTTTCGATATTGAAGTAAATATCTGCTGACATAGAAATAGAAAAAAAAACTCTGTGTTCTTCGGAGGAGAAAAAAACGCCGAATCTCACTTGCAGAATGGATGGAATTATTTTATTCTCTTCGTTCGAAGCTGAAACCAGATTTTCTTTCTGACTGCATTAGAATCATAAATACAACTTTTGTATTGATATATTTGGTATATTTTATATATATTTGGTGTCTTATACAAAATTTATACTTTTCTTTTGTTTTACCATCAGAAACAAAATATATTTATCCCAGTGAAGAGGAATAATAAAACATTTACCTATATATTTTTTGAATTTTCTTCCAAAATCTATTTGTGAATGGGTATAAAATATTTAAAAAAAACAGTACTATAAGATAAAATTCAATACTCTTAGGAGGATTTTAATGCTATTCTTACATCCAAGAAATAGGTTTATAATGATTTTATTCATCTATACTTTTAATTATTTGCATATTACCTCCTCCCTATCACTCCTAAAATTTGCATGACACTACTTCTATTGTTTCTTGGAGTTTCAGTTTAAATTTAGAGAAGTGTAAATACCAAAAAGGAAGATTATTTATACGTAAGTAAAGAGTAATTAGTAGTATAATGTGCATTTCTATATCTCACATGATCTAGTTCTCTCTTTCGCGCCACCGGATCAGTTGGATTCTAGCTTTTCTTCGTCTTCCTGCACTGTGTGACTTCGACCGTAGTTATTTTAGTATTATTTTTTTCTTTTCCCCTTCTCTCTCATTTACATATCATAGAACATAGATTCCATCCAAGTAAGTTTTGGGGAAAAAATCGATTTACCTTATTAACTATTTCAACGAACCTTTCAAGGACTTAGTCAATCATGCTTTTGAATGAGGAAAATTTTCTTGTATACAGCTTGTGGTGAAGCAGGCACCGATAAATTATTGAAACAGACGATAATACGCTGTAGTAGTATTCCAAAGTTCGGTCAACTGTCAAGATTAAGAACTTGGAAAATAGTTCCTCTGACATCAGAAGAAACTGATAGATCATCTTTTGCTGCAGGTCTGTTCATAATAAAGCTAAGATCCAAGCTGCGTAATAATAGCATGGACTGCTTATGTTTTTTCAAACCACTTTTTAAAAAGAAATTATTGTATTTTATATTTTTGTGTATTTTTCCTAAATGTGTAATTGAGTATAAATTTTGGAATTTATATTGTGTATCCTCATTTTATATAATTTTTATTAATATCAATTAACAATAACTTATTTTTACATTTTTTGAAATTTTTAAATATTCTCGGGAATGGGCTATTACTTTCCCGGGGTTTTCTGGAAATTTTTGAGAAATAGATAAAGCCGGGAAATCTGGAACCCTGGTCAAGATGGAACAGACAAGCTGTCTTTTTCATAAAAATTATCTATTTATATTCTCGTTTCAGTGGCCAATTTATTGTTCGACTATTGGATTCACGACTCATCAGGTTCTCTGGAGCCCGTCGAGCTGCAATGTATATTACTACTTATAAAATTCAATACTAATAAAATTCAATACTAATAATATTTTTATTGCATCGTACCTTTATTATTGCATCGTACTTTATTATTGCATCGCATATAATATGCTATGGCACGATATGAAACGCTCTTTCACAGAAGTCAATCACTGGTCTAAATTTAAGCTCCATAATTTGCTCATGTGACGTTCTCGGTCGTCTTTGAGGTATTGTGACATCTTACAAGACGTTTACCTACGGCAAACGGACTGCATTTCACATGCTGTACGCAGTTCTCTATATACACAGCTAAATAGGAAGTGGATAAGGGCGATACTCAATATGTTTACCAACGATGCTATGTAATGTCAAAAAAGTTTAAAAAAGAAACGAAAATGTGAAAGATATTGTGCCAAGATATATTAGTTTTAGAAATCTCATTGATACTTCGAAATTAAATTTTATTTATATGATATTAATAAAATTATTTTAAATTATTTTAATTCAGCTTCATGTTTTATATTTCAGTTCGCCATTTCAAAATCCTGTTTGTGGAGAGTCTTTGGATTTTCTTTTATTTAAAAAAAATGCCATAGTTTAGCAATAAAAGGTATTGGTAAAAATAAGATGTATTAATTTAGAAAATAAATATGGAAACAAAAATAATTTGCATGATTTATTCCCTGATAAAAGTACTATATGGAGCAAATGGATTTTTATTATGTTTATTGGTTTCGAAATAATTATATGCACATATTATTTTTTAATTTAGTTTATGGCGGATACCATCTCTCTTCACAATTTTTTTTTATTTTTAATGTTTAATGTTTGGTTTTAATTGCATTTTATAAAAATTGATATTTAATAATAATTCCATACAAATATTTTTTAATTCCTTGCAAAATGTTTGTAAAATTTAAATTTTTTAAACTTTTTTAAGCATTTTTTAAATTTTTAAGGTTTTTTTAGATATGCCTCTTTTCTTTCAAAACTTTTTTTTCCAAGTACCTTATAATATACTACATAAAACTGTGCATGGGTTTTTTTCTGCTGCTGCTCTTTAATTTGTTATTAATTTTTTTATAGTTAAACTTGCAAAAATTCTCAAAAAAACATTAATTTTGATTTTGAAATTTTTTAGAAAAAGTACTAAACATGTTAGAGCTAATTCCATGCACAGTTTTACAAAAAATACATTTCGGAACATGTATAAAAAATTTCAAACCCATACTTCAGTTATCAAAAAAGCCTTAGGGTTTTGAATAACAATGTATGTACAAAAATTCAACATGGAGAAATTTGAGTTTGAAGTTTTCATTCCATGAATAGCATGATATAATATTCATTTAATGTTCTGAAACTTTTATGAAATGTTAAATAGCTTATTTAAAACTTCTTACCATAAAAAATTGCACTAATGTAGAACAATTAAATAGTATACTGCCATAATGAATATATAGAAAAAAAACGAATGAAAGATCATTATTTCATAAACCTTTATCTTAATAATTATAATAAAAAATAAATACACACACTTAAGAGCTAATTCCATGCTTAGAGCTAATGCACAACATGTGCAAAAGATGTTTATGCCTTTTTTTTGTTTCAATGATATTAAAATCCTTTCCATGTTAAATATTGTACACGTATGAAAGCAAAATCAAACATCAACTTATAGGTAAAATATATCAACATCTAAGAACTGCATATGTGCATTTGTTTAAATAAATATCTTAAAATATTTTAAGAATAAAAGTATTAAATCTCGAACACATGGGATATATATGTATCATCAAAAACAAATATATAAAAATGGGAGAGTTTTTCTATTCTTGCGAATTAGATTTTTAATTATCTGAGTTATCAAAATGAAATTTAATATCTGTGCTTTGGGAGAAATAGTTTTGCAGTTTTAATTTGATTTATAATAATATCATAAAAAGCACGCACAATTTTTAAATCTTCATCAAATCCATTTGTTCTTCCAATAAACAATTCACAAACTAAAATTTTTGCATGAATTGCACAATTCTTTCTTGAAATAATTTGTTACTGCATATATAATGTCAGTCTCATATACGCGCAGTAGAAAAATAATTAATTAATTTTTTACCAGGCTCTTTGCTAGCAGATAATCTGAAATGTGTGGGAGTGGTAGTTGTTGTCCATCCTCAAATTATGTTCCATAACTTGATAAAAATGCAGGTAAATATTTGAAATTTTGCAGGCATGTTTATAAAGATTTGAGTTTTCAAATAAGCCAATAACAATTTTCAACTCTCTAATGATTTTTCGGGTACCATATCGCCTTAATCACGATATTCATGGCACAGTACAATACACTCACATCTACAGATTCATTATATATATTCCAATAGTTGGCGTGTCATTTATATACGGAATGCTTCCATTCAGTTACAGATATTAGTCTTTAACTTCTTGCAGTTAAATACACCATATCTCCTCCCTCCTTAAAGATCAAATTTCTTGGAAGGTCCTCCAGGAACGCCAAGGAAATGGCCTCTCTGGAACTGGTGGACTCCTCGTCTCGGAGTCAGTCACTGTAGCTGAAGAATGTGGCACATGTGGAACCGCTACATCAGTTGCTGGTACTTCCAGTACGAAAGATGAACCCAATTCCTTATTCAGATCTTTAGAAATATCTTTCGCCATTTCTGCATGCTGAATATGTGGGTTGTTTTCTCGAAGCTTTGCTGATGGAAATCTCTGGTGAATGATTGGGATGATATTATTTTGCACTGGAAAACCCACTAGACGGATCTGATCAATATGTCGTCTCACGAAGGGCTCTGAAACCTCGAAGATACAGTGGAGTACGCCATTCTGTTTTAAAATGGTACCAAATTTCAATCTAGTATTAGGTGCTCGGTAAACTCTCACATCCACTCGATATCCAACATATAATTTTTACTTCAGAATTCAAAATTATATTTTCTTAAATTATCCTGATCTTTGTTTGAATATCAGGTAAAAGTAAATCTATCCTGCGGTTCTAATGACTCATTCAGGAATAACATGGCTGGACTATATACTGTAGTTAAATTAGGAGCCTTTCAGTTTTTTTGTAAAATTGATTTTTTAACCATGTGTTTTTAAAGGTTTGTATTGAATTTATTCCTCGGCTCATAATATCATATACCCTTTTAAAAGCTTTTGACATAATCAGCGCTATATTTAGTGTTTTCTTTAGATTAATATTATCTTCCTCACATAATCGATCTAAAATCATTTTATCTCACAACCCGCTTACAAACTCGTCGCGTAACATAATATTCTACATATCTATATCGTAACCACAAATCATTGCTAGAGCTCTAAGCTCAGCAATGTATGTACTTCTCCCTCTTTCTGTTATCGGTTTAAAAATTTGTAGCAAGAAGGAATAATGAAAGGTTTAGGAGTCAAACGCTTTCTAAGTGCATCTTTTAACTTATCTAACGTTTGGTTTAGGGTTTACAGCCACGGGATTCCAAAATTTTGGGATCCTGGTGGTTTTTTTCATATCCCGGGATTAAAATAACTAATCCCGGGATTTAAATTTGTTCTGAAATACGATTTGAAATTTCTTTTCAAAGTATTGTGAATCTGGTATTACATTTAATATACCTTATTTACTTTTTTGTACTGTATACGTTTAATGTCAGTTTTCTTTTGTGTTGAACCTCGAAGGGTTCGAGGAGGGTGTCTATGTTAAACCGTGAAATTTGATATGTTTTCTCTTATTTCCTTCTGTAACTTTCTTCCCATCGCGAGTTGGGTCAGAAAAGGGACATTTCTCCCACCTTTAGGATGTCCGATGTCAGCTAACTAGAATTTTTGGAAGGTACCTAGTAGGGTTTTGAGCCCCGGGATCCGTGTTTGTTCCCAATCCTGAAATCCCCGAGATTAAAATAACTAATCCCGATATTTAATTTTTGTTTAAAATATATTTAAAAATTTTTTTTTCATAAAAATATTTTATGAATTTAATTTTTTAAATATTTATATTTTGTTTATGAAATATGTTCGTAGAATTTTTTGTGCAATTATAAGTGCTATAGGTAAGAAAAAATATATACACAGCTCTCATTTCTGGTATAGATGATCTAAGTGTCAAAGTGGCTCACTGTAATGCTTACACAATAATATAAGCAACATCTCTAGAATAGATTTTATAACAGTTTCTTCTTCATTAAATATTATTAATTAATAGCGGACTTTCCTGGAAGACTTGAGACACTTCAAATCCCTTTGAATTACTAACAGCTCATGCAACTGTATCTTCAATTTCAAATGAGGTAACACTTGAAATTGATTCTTATTCTGATTCAATAACTGCATCAATTTATATATACACAAACCATTAAGTGCAGCAGAAGAACTAAATAAAGTTATAAAGAGGTATATGCACTAATGCAGTCTATTCGATTTGTGACACTGTCATCAAAAATTCAAAAACAAATGTCTCTTTTTTTGAAAATGGAGGGAGACATTGTGACTACCTGAAAAGAAATACTCCTATTTAATGACGATAATATCTACTAGTAAAGAATCTGAACATGCATTTTCTTCGGCTGGACAATTTGTAACAAAAATAAGAAGCTGTTTCAACGATGAAACTCTGGAAGAGTTGTGTTTTTATAAGTTTGTTTAAAAAAACACAAGAAATATGAAAAAATGCCCTCTTTTTAAATATTACATTTGGTACTATTTTTATTTGTTTTTTAGGATGAATTAATTTTTTTATTTGTTTTATTAAAATAAATTATTAAATTAATTTTTAATTATATTTTCTTTTTTATTATGCGATTTCAACTATGCTAATATGTAAGTATTTTTAATAAATAGTCCAATCCTAATCCCAGAACCAATTCCGGGATTGAAAATATGACACGGGATTGCAAGCCCTAGTTCGGTCGGAAAGAATGTCAAGTTCCAGCAAATTGTTCAGAAACGGGTACAATTTTTCACTAAGAGACGAAACAAAAACCTTAGCTCTATTGGCTATTGGTACGTTCTGTACGTCTAAGTTAGTTTTGAATCTTTCAATGAAGCTATCGAAATTTTCATTTTATTCATAAAATTTTTCAAATTGTACAGTTACTGCATTACTAGAGGAATGTTCTCTATTTGGCAGCGCTCGAAGCAGTTGTTGATTCTGCCTGAGCAATTCTGTAATTTCTGTTCCCTGGTTCCTCCCGATTAAAAGTAATTTTTTTTAGCGTGAGCCATATTCAGGCAATATCTTATCCAAAAGAAAAAGATTTTTTATTCTTACTTCATCTTCAGCTGAGAACTTAATAATCCCGGGTTGTGCTTCGCCCAAGAGAAATTCTCCTTCACAAAAAAAAAAAAAAAAAAAAAAAATTTTCTCTCTTCAAAGCAGAATTATAACAAACAAAGAAAATTTCTCACATCCTCGCCATAAACTATTATGTTTAAGGGTTTCAAAATAATTAGATGCATATTACTTTTTAAATTAGTTTAAGCACGATATTCACGGCACAGTAAAATACACTTATACCTACAGGTTCATTATAAATATTCTAATAGTTGGGGCGTGGCATTTATTTACGAAATGTTTCCGTTCAGTTACAGTTATTAGTCTTTAACTGGTTACAGTTAAATACACCACACATTACATTTACTCGAAAGAAAACGTTACATTGTTCACGATGCATACCAACAATGCGAAAGAAAATTGTAGGTTTATTTCGAGTAAATGTAATTTCTGAGGGAAAATTTTACATGCTTCGCAGCTAAAAAAGCAAATGCAAAACCGGCTAAACAAAAACAGGTAACTCTACTATATGAAGTTGAGGATAAAAATAAAATCCCACTATTCGAATTAAATATTCAAGATTGTGTATTGCACGAGGAAGAGCCGAAATGACCTCCAATTATGATGAATTTAAAAATTGAAAACAAAAGTTGTTGTATGGAATTGGATACGGGGGGAGCAGTTAGCGTAATGAGTGTTAGAAGTTTCAGAAAAATTTCAAATAAACAAACTAAACCTACAAACATACTTTTTAAAACATATAAAGGAGATTCATTAATACCATTAGCATATGCTACTGTAAGGGTACAATATAAAAGTTAAAAAGTAAATTTGAGTTTACATATTGTGAAAGAAAACTTAGATACACATTATTCGCGGGATCGTGAATGGCTCCATAAAATGCATTTAGATTGGCCGACTAATAAAGCCATTAGAACAAAAATTGAAAAAAAATTAAATGACCTTCTAAGAGAGTATAAGGTTATTTTGAACGATAAATTAGGAGAAATAAGCAATTATGAACCCAAATTAAAACTCAAACCAGGAGTAAAATCTATATTTTGTAGGCTTCAAACAGTACCCTTTGCTCTAAAAGGTAGAGTTGAAACAGACTTGAAAACAGAGAAATTCGAAAGCTCTGAGAGGGCAACCCCAGTAGTTCCTGTTGTTAAAACCAATGGTAGTATAAGATTATGTGCCAATTATTCTGTAACCCTAAATCCAAATTTAATTGCCCCGCAGCATGCTTTAATCATGATTGGAAGGAATATTTGGTCGTTTAAGTAAGGAAAAATAATTTACGAAATTAGATTTTAAACACGCATATTTGCAAATGAAGGTCCATCCAGAAAGTCAGAAATTAATGACTATAAATACCCATAAGGGATTATATGATTGTAAAAGACTTACGTATATATTAAATGGGGTACCTGCTATTTGACAGCGCCATGTATTCAGGGTATGGATGGTTTTTCAATGGGATTTATGAATGATGCTAGAAAACTGGTTACAGTTAAATACATCACACTTCCAAAATACGAAATTTTAATAAATTAAAGTTATATGCGTTGCACATATCAATTTAGCTTGAATAATCGGTTTAATTTACAGAATTTTCATAGTTTTCTCTTAGGATTTTACCTAAGCCTAGAAATGTAGTAGCCTTAATTTCTATTAAATGGGTTTTAAAATCCAGCGCCAAAGATTTTATTTTCTAGAAAAAATATAAAATCATCCCTACATTATGGAAATTAGTGCATATAATAACGCCTAAATCAGTAACGATTAACTCAGCCAAATAACAGTTCACTGATTCAAGTGAAATAAACGCGCGTATATGATTTCATTGAATATATTATCGTTCCTTTAGTTGATTGTAAATTCCTAGTTAAAGAAAATTTAAAGTAAAAATATTTTATGTTTCTTTTTCTTTCTTTCATTAGCTTACTCTTCATTGCTCTTTTTCTTTAGCTTTCCTACCATTAGCTTACTCTCTCTAAATATATATATATATATATATATATATATATATATTTATCTTGATATAAATTTCTAATCATTAATGAAACACTTTCTATTCATCTTATCAAGTTCAAATAAATTTTTTTAAACTTGTAGTGGATCACTTGATATTAATACAGTTTTTTCAAATGTTAATCCATTAATTACCTGTTAATTAGATCAATTAAGTTAATACCGGTTTTTGACACACACTTAGATTCGTCTCCATTGTTATAGCAATGTAATTGTTAAAACAATGACAAAAGTTGGCGTCGAAATGAAAGAGTTGGCGATCTTGGGTTCAAATTTTCAATCGTTAGTAAAATACTTTATATTCATCCATTCAAAGTAGGAATTGACTTTTTTTATATATATTACTTGTTTTTTAACACAAGAGTTTCTCCTATTTAGTATTTTTGACGCATTTTAACAGCATTTATATTTGAACTGCTTTTACAGAGGTTTTAAATACATTGGACTCTGTTTAAAATTTTATTGCTTACATATAATTACTATTATTACTATTCAAATATATTACTATTCATTCATTCCAAGAACTTTCATCAATTTATATCATATGTATTTTATTCTAATATGTCTATAATTATTTACTTTTATTTCTATTAATTAATTCAAGCAAAGTCGTAAAATTTTTATGAATTAATTGGAGCCTGAAACACAATATTTTCAGTAATATAAAAGTAACTATTTCTCAAATTTTCTTTTTAGTTGTAAAATACGTGAAGTGAAATAGTTTTCTTCTCTCAATATTCTAAAATGGGATTTCATTGTACACAGCACAAGGAGAATTAAATCCAGTCAAAGATATGTTTATTTGCGTTTAAACTCATTTATATAAAATAAAGGTCTTTCTTGAAATACGAAGTTAACTGATAATGGTTTTCCTGAAATATAATCGAAGTGATGCTTACTATTTCTAAAACTAATTTTTGATAAAAAATTTTCTGCTTCCCTTTTACTTATAAGCGTATAAATTCACTCTAACCCCCCCCCCCCCCAAGATATATTGCTTACAGATTATTATGCTCTTCTGAATTCATCTGATATGGAATGAGAATAAACAGAGAGTAAAATAATAATAGACAATAGCTGAGATAAAATTCTACGAACTCTTCATTCCTTTACTTAGATAGGAACGTTTGATTTTAAGCCAAAAATGGGGATAACTAAACATTTAATTTATTAATAAAATATATGTTCAGACTTCTCAAAAGATTAAAAAATTAATTCTTATATTTTGGTCAAAAATCAAGTATAACATCTTAAAATAATTTTTGATATTAATTTTAGTTCGAAGAAACGGTACTGTCGAAAAGGATGACAACTGACCTACAATCAAATTATATAGAAGTCTCAGAAGAGCACGGTGGACAAATTAATTTTTTGAAGGAAGAAAGAAAATTTATCATGTTTTTTCATAGAAACATATAAATACGTTACATCTGATTATATTTTTACACATTATTTGCTCCCTATTTGATTTTTTAGCTTAACAACGTAATATTGTTGAACAGTAGAATTATTCCGATTAATTTTTCGATGCATGAAATTATATAGTAGGTTAGGGCCGTGGGTAGTCTAGTGGTTAGAGCATCGGACTCCATACCTTAATGCCTGTGTTCGATGCCCGATGCCACCAAATATCCGCCGAGTGCAAACGGAGTACGTGCTCAATAAATCAGTGGATCTGAATGGTGTCACCATCTATCGTGAGCAGAATCATACTGTAACCTTCATGGGCTCAAAGCTTTCGTTAATGACAGGCGTATCTATAGCCCGTTGCCATGATGAATTTCGTGGGCCTCGATCTGACTACGTTAGACAGGTGGCATAAGTAACAACAACATAACATATAGTAGGTTTAAGTATAACTGCCGCAAAAAAGAGATAATTTATAATCAGAAAAAAATCAATATTCGTATGGAAAAATGAATTTATTATCATTCAATTTTTTAAAAATAAAATAAATTCATAACATTATGAGGATGATGACATTCAAATCTTTTCAACACATCATACTTTGCGATCCTTTAAATATTCACATCAATTTCTAAATTTATTTCTTTTAAAAAATTTCTAATTATCTTTTCTATTTTCAATAAATTAAAATAAATAAATTAGAAGTTAAATTATAAATAGCCATTAAAAAAGAGAAAATAAATTCATTTTACAAACATAAAAAAGGCTTGTTTCTTTTAAGGAACAAAATGTTTTCAAGTATACATGCGACAAAAGTAACAAAAATATTTTTATTTGGATGTCCTTTCTGTAAATTCGGATGCAATGATAAAAAAATTCACCAAATTATTAAAAATGAAATATTGTAATATTGTACTTTTGGATATAAATATTATATCACTTACTCGTATATCCACTATTTTACAAGAAATGCTTACTGATTAAATATTTATAAAAGAAATACCTTAAAAGTCTTAAAAAGTACAATTTTCTATAATCAAATTTACGAATGGAGCTGTAAAACACCTTTGGAACAGTAGTTTCATTCGTTGAAAATAATCTAATTTAAAAAAGAAGTTCATTAGCCTGAGTAGATTATTAAATTACTTTAGGTATTGATATTTATTTGGATATTACGCATAGGCTTTTTAAGCAAATGTTAATTCAAGACAAATTTTAATTTCAAAATTTTAATTTTATTTAAAAAAGAGGGTAAAGTTAAGCTCTACGTTTTGAAACAATATATTAAATAACGATATTATTACAAGCAATTTTTAAAAATAAACAGCTTTTTTTTCCCTTTATAATCGCCAGTAATAATTTATTTTAAAGTAAAATATAATTTGATTCTTCTGTATAAAAATGTTATTTTTTGAAAATATATCTATTGCTCGGATTCTGTATATAAAGTAGATTAATTCTATATATTCTTATGCACTTTTTAAGATACATCCCCTTATTACTTTAAAATCTGCCTATAGACTGCGTACGGGATGTTAAATAAATTTTAAGAAATAAAAAGACTATATATAAATTGAAGAATGATTCCTGTTAAAACTAGAAGAAAAGGAATATTATATTACAAAACGATCTAAACGGATTTTTATTAATAGTTATTGTAATACTAGTTATAGCTCTCTCTGATTCTAATCTCAACAAAATTTTCATTTGTGATTATTTCATTTTTTAAATTTATATTTGTCATGGAAGATTTATTAAGCTGGCTGACAAAAATTTTTATTTATCAGACTGCTCATTTTTTTAAAAATATTTCCTTGATTATTAATAATAGCCATTTTCCTTAAAATATTAATTTAACTCAATCATTGCATAAAGGGTTATTGTTTTATTTTAGTATTCATGGAAAATTAAGAACTTGGCACGATAAATTACTAAAAACATATCTAAGCACTTAACTGTATTATTGATACAATATTCAGTTGTAGCTAGATTTTCATTGCATATTCAAAAAAGAAAATTAAGTTAATGGCAAATTGTTTTCTGCACTGCTGGCCACACAAAATGCAACACTCTGAAGGAAGTATGCAAACCATGTGAAATTTGCAAAGTGCGTTGGTGGCAATGATATATGCAAATAATTAGCATTATAACGCAGTCGCACATCATAGGTGACCACAGTACCACCAGCAAGTGCTATACAGGAGGAGAACCGATTGGTGATTTTAAGTACGGCAATTGTTTTTTCATACTTTTTTTTCTGCATAAACTGTTTATCTATGCCCCGTGAAAGACATCGAGCGTCTTTTAAATAAGTTTCTAAATTTGACCGAGGAAGAACAGTAACCAATCGTGGATTGCGGATTATCCTTCAGAGTAATCGGTCAACGTGTTGGACGAAACTGTAATTGTGATGTGGATCTGTCATCGCTAGATGCAGGGAGAAACGATGGACCGACGGGGCTGATCGCACCCACCTCGTTGCAACACTTCCCGTGATTGCGTGCGAGTTGTACGCGTGACAATGATGGATCACGCAGCCGCACCGCGAAACAGCACAACAGATTCAGTCTGTTACGCATCATACGGTGTCCTCTCGTACCATTCGACGCTGTTTGCAGAACAGTGGAATGTCCGAAAGGGGTCAATTACTTCTTTTACCCTTGACTGGATACAAAATGCGGTTGCGCCACCGATGGTGTGATGACACCACTTTCCCGTTTGGTTGTGATTAATTTTAAAAGTCTTGGTATATTTTCTAGTAATAAACAATGTACAATATATTAAGGGATCTGACTAGTGCACAATCATTTTTCGCGACCTAAACTATTTTTTTTCTCCAAATTTTAAAATGTTGAATTTTCTACTTTATAAGAGTACTTTACTTTTTTTGTATTGTAAACGCTTGACTTGTAGCGCAGTAAAAATTTGACTGGAGGCTTAGCACGTAGCTCACTATAGATTAGGAAGTGGAACTGGTGGAATTGCTGTCAACTGGTCTTACCATTGAGCGGAAAGGACGGAGAAAAGAAAACGTGGTCTCGCGATGCAGATAGCGAAGAAGATGACTGCAGTATTCCTGTGTCATATATAATTGTAAATAGAGCTGTACGTAGAGTGGTGTGGTTTGAAGAAAAATAGTAATAAACGGTTAATCCGGTAAATGGAATTAAATATTTAATTCAACTACATGACGACCTAACAGCACTCCGATATTTTACTCTTTAATCATTTTTGATTGACTGAAAAGTACATTTATATAGGTTCCTTTATAAATAGCTCTCATTACACATGTTTTAACTTTTTTATATTGTAAACTATTTTTATATGAGTTCCACATATAACCATAAACATACGTTTTTAAATTATGTTCTTAACAATTTAAACTCTCATTAAAATTTTTTAAATTTAATTTAATCTTTTTTAACGTATTATTACCAAATATTTTGACTTGCCCTGCTTTATTTAATTTTTTATTTCCACTGACAAGGTGAATATGCAATACAAAACACTAAGGTAGTGAAAGATCATTAAAACTTAATGAGGAAATATTTAATAGCCGCCAGTGTTTCATGTATACGTATGTCTATGTTTTCCTTTTTTATCAATTAGGTTAAAATATTATATAAATTTATATGTAAATACATTCAATATGCACAAATTGTAAGAATGCATGAATGAAACAAAATTTTTAAAAATTACATAAATATCAAAGATTTATTATCATGAATTTAAAGTGTTTGTAATTAAATTCCACCGCCTTCGTATTTTGCCCTTGAGAGGCATTAAAAAGAAACAGAATCCAAATATAAACATTGTAAATATAAATAATTTTATGTTAAAATCTCTTAAGCACAACAGAAGAAACAAAATATAAATTTCTTAAGGCTTTTTCTAAAATTAAACAAAAACATTAAAGGCACATGCTTCCTTTTCTATGATTCACATAAATTATGTTCCAAATATTATCATTTTCAAAACCGATAATATTATAATATTACATTCAAAGAATATTTTACACATTACTTTTAAATTTTAATGTAAGCGTGATGTGACAGTACTTCATAAATGTTTAGATGCACATGAGACATTTTTAATTATAGATATGTTCTGGAGTTTAATTAATTTATAGAAGTAAGAGAAAATGTGGAGTGACTCTTACTAATGCAGTAATAATGAACTTTTTCGTAAATAAGGAAGGGAAGATGCTATAAAGTTGTAAAAATTAAAAAACACATTTAAAAAAGTAGTGTACTTAATTTACTTTTTATTCATAATGATCTATATAACAATGAACACAATGTTAATGCAGTGCAATTAAAAATAGTTGCAAACACGAAATTGCAGAAAAATAAACTGAGTTTTTTCTCGTTTTACGCGTACGGTTCCATTTCGTATGTATATATACAAGGTGCGGCAGAAAAACCCGGACAAATAATTTTTTAAGCAACTTTATAAAAAATTCAGAAATTAACAAAATATAACAAATAATAATAAGAGTACACTCGTACTGATAAATAAATTTAATTGGTTCCAAAGTGACCGCCATTTGCAGCAATGCAGAGGCGCAAATGCTTGCAGAAATTTTCAACATTGGGCCTCAAGTCTTTTACCTTTAATCTATCCCATTCCCGCAGAAGCAATTGCTTTAGAGAGTATAAAGTTTTGTATGGTTTAGGGTAGAGACCCTGGACTCCAAAATGGACCATACACTGTAATCCATGAGATTGAGATCCGGTGAGTAGGGTAGCTATTCTTCACATGATACCATGTCTGGGAAATATGCCTTGCACTACTTTTGTGTCTTTTTGGCCTTGCGAGCTGGTGCAGAGTCTTGTTGAAACGTCCACTTTGCATTTCCGAAAAGCTTTTGGGCCCACGGAATTACAACAGCTTCAAGAATGCTCCTCTGGAACGCTTTTTTATTGATTTTAACGCCCTCTTCCACAAAAATCAAAGGAGTTTTGCCACTTGCACAAATTCCGCCCCAGACCATGGGCGACTTTGGATATGGGTGATGTTCAACAATTGCCGAAGTGCTTGGAGCCTCCACAGACCAGATTCAATCGTTTTGGGAGTTATGAAGTTGTTGAACCGCAAAGAGCTTCTAATCAATGAAAAGGAATCTCTCACATCGCTGACTTGCGGCCCGTCTCAAAAGTTTTCGGTTTCTTCGGAGCCGAACGAGTTTGTTCCTTTCAGTGATGAGCTGAAATTTTCGCAACTTGTAAGGCATCTGTCCAATCTCTGTTTTTGCTATTAGCCTCACCGGTCTGACACTTATTCCCATGTCACGAGCGATTTTCTCATGGAAACCCTCGCATTTCTCTGGACTCGCTTTGCGATGACTTTCCGCTTCCTTGAAGTGTTTATAGTGCATTTTCGCCCACTTCCTGGAAGTCGAACATCATTGCCAAGCTCTTTGAAACGGCAGATTGCATCAGACACTGTTTGCCGAGATGCATTAAGCAAACGAATGATTTCACACTGCCGTTTCCTTTGCTGAAACAACTTTAAAATAGCAGCCCTTTTGCTCGACATTATCAAAAACACATAAATAAATGTACAAATTATGAAATATATTAAAAAATATTTTATTATGAAATTGGTAGATAAAGAAATATGAAAATAACTATTAAAAATAAATTCACTAACTAATCAAGGAGGCAGAAAATTTGTCCGAGTTTTTTAGCCGCACCCTATATATGGAGGGTGAATATATATGTAATTAATTTGAAAGCCTTTGAGTTATCTAAAATTAAAAAAGAAATTTCGCAGAGAGAGAGATAGAGAGAACAGAAGAGGTCAAATCAAAAATATAAAGATTACTATGACACATAGTTAAAATGTGTTACTTCATTTATATTTAAATTATTACTTTTTATTTTTCGCTTGAATAAAGGGCAAAATGGCCCCACCTACGCCACTGGTTGGACCGCAACATCTTAAAAACATTTCAAATAGCCCTTACACTGGAAAGATCCACCAACCCCTGATTTACAACGATACAAGCAGGAGTTGAGTTCTTTTAAATTAAAATTTTAAATTTCTTAATATAATGTGTGTAATATTCTGTTGTTGAATCAAGACTGACGCTTCTATTGTTTTGTCAAAAAGCCAGGGATGATTCTTAGCAATGCTAAAGCATAGCTCATTTACTTTCTTCCTAAATGAATCATTTAGGACTTACATCACTAGAGCGTCCATATTGAACAAAATCCGTAAAAATGTTTTTTTTTTTAATATCTCGTTTTGAAAGATTTTGTGCAACCAATTAAAAAATTGTTTGTGTTTCATTTTCTTAGTTTATATCATATCTGTAGTGCTAACGATTAAAAAATATGTATTTATTTTTTTAAAATAAGGTTTTGTTTTTTTTGAGTAAAAATATATAACTTTTACATGAACTAAAAAGTAAGACAAGATTTATTAATAAAAAAAAAAAAATTGAAAGAAGATGGAAAAAAATAGAAAAGGGAATGCGTCACTTGTAAAAAAACTGCGGGAAAACTGCATAATTTTTTCAAACAGTGAAAAATAAACAGAAATCTGATATCTAGATATTTTTTTTATTTCCTCTTCTTAAAAAAATTATACAAAAAAGCATGATTATCTAATATATAAAATTCTCCTGTCACAGTGTTTGTAGCCAAACTCGTCCGAAACGACTAGGCCGATTGTTATGAAATTTTGTGCGAATATTCAGCAGATCTGAGAATACTATTTTTCATTCCTATATTGCAATTAGTTGAAAAGATATTAATAAAAAACCTTAAAAAGCGTAATTGTGTAACCCCTGTGTGTGTGTGTGTGTGTGTGTGTTTCGCCGTTTATTACGCATAGCGTCAAAAATCGGTTTCGCGCCAGATGTGTGACTTATCTCTGTTCCACCGTCCAAATGACCCTGTTCATGGGTTGCAACTGCAAAATGGGTGTCTATAACAAATCAAAAATCACCAAATTTGGGGAGTGAAAAGGTTTCCCCCCTTTTTTTTTGTACATATCTAATTCAAAAATTTATATATTGCACCGTTTAAAAAACACAAATTTCTAAAATATTAGAGAAAAACTAAATCGCTTTTACTTCGTTATCCTTATTTCAAATAAGTGATACGAGATAAATGAAACAGCTAGACCAAGGGTCGGCAACCTGCGGCTCGCGAGCCACATGCGGCTCTTTGGATATGAAGCTGCGGCTCTTTAGATCCATACGCAAATATTATTTATTTTATCAAAAAAAAAAAACTTTTAAAAATCGTTCCGAATCATTAACGAGGATTAAACACCGTTTCTATCTCTCAGCCACTTGTACTCGCTTTTCACACGCACACGGGTCGTCACTGCCATCAGTCCGTCGGAAGCTCTCGATTGACGTCATCATAGGATGTTTCTATGTAGGTTTTAATTTGCTTTTGACTCAAGACAATTTGGCGCCTTCACCAGTGCTTTGGTTGTGACTTATAGTTTGTTGTTTCAAGTAGAAGAGTTAGAAGCGAATTATCTTCTCAAAGGTATGTATGTTCATATATAATAATCATAATAATAATAAAACCGAATAAAGGTAGGTAACATAATAAGTATTATATTTTTAAAATACACATTACACATATTTTTTTCCAAACAAGATCCCTAACTACTTTTTAGAAGTCAATAAGAGTTGTCAAAAAAGAAACAAAATACTACTGTTAGATATTACCGCGAAAGGGTTTTTATTAAAATATATATTTAATAAATTACCTATTTAATTATTTATCTATTTTACAGCTTTTATTATTTAAAAACTGGTGTTCAAATAAAAAGAAGTGTAAGCACCTATAAATTGCTATTTAATAAACCGATTTTCGAACTATGAGGATCAAAGTAGGTAGGTATTTGCAGTTTTAAATTGTTTATATGTTTGGCAATTTTCATTGTTTTCGGCGTAGCTGGTTATAACACCTTTACTCATAAACTAAAAATCTAATATTTGCTAAAATTTTAAAAAAGAGAAACAAACTAAAATGTGCAGACTGCGCCGTGATAAACACGTTCTGACAAGTCCGTTCGTGCCAGTCGGCGATCACCGCACATGGGAGGCGACCACACAGATGCGACGAAACTATTAACTCTCTAAGCGTTACAAACGTCTTTTTCTGCCATCCTGAGATGCTTCAAAAACGCACCACACGTTTTTTCCCGTAAGACCGGGGACTCACCAAAAATGCACCAAACGTGTTTTTCCCTCCTCCAGTAACAGCTTCGAAAGCGTTAGAGACGTCTTTTTCCAAAATCCTCTCCCCCTTCCCCTTTAAAAGTTTAACATCTTGAAGGATAATTAGGGAGGGTTGGGGTGACACAATGGACTCTGACAGGAAGTTTTATGGCTCGCGGGGAACCCCGTTCTTTCCCTGCAGCAATCGTAAAAAACTGGTAAGAATTTTAAACATCCAAAGCGTACTAACTATCAGTTAAAGTTTGTAAGTAAACTTGACTTGAATATTAGTGGGTTTGAATTAAATAAATTCTTTGATGTAGTTTTCACGATCTAAGCATTTTTTAAAATCTTTCATTTAAATCATTTTTTAAGTTTCATCACATAAGTAATATAGATTATATACTCACTTTTGATTTAATATTAATTTGAAATTCAAGGAATTGGGAAGGGGAAAGGTAGCTTGATAAAATCTCATTTTTTTCTCTTTATCTTAAAGTTCTCAAGTAGAATTAAGTTTTTATAATGTATCTCTAAAAATATCTATGATATATCTATATTTAAATTCACAGTATACATTAAAACATGAGGATAATTTACAGTTTCATTTTTCTTATTTTAATTAATACTTCTAAGTTTTTTTTAAAGAAATTATTTCGTTTGTGTCAAAAATTAACAGAAAAAAGAAAGAAAGGTTCAAAATTTAAAACCTGTTAAACTTTTGAAATTCTAAACATGAATAATTTTTAAGCCTCTGTATAACAGAACTTGCAAAAATTTTGTACGCATTGATAAAAATAACAAAAAATAAACAACCTATTTAAATCCCTTAGTTTTTCATTATATCAATGCCAGGTGTTCAGAGTATCTTACATACAATCCCTAATTTTGTATTGTTTAGATAACGAATTATAATAGAATTTTTAATGTCTGAACTTCAGTTTCCTTCAAAGAAAATGGGAACAACAAACTCTCTCTCTCTCTCTCATATTTTTAAGCTTGAATATTCGAACAAAGAGAAATGAAAAGCACCTGGACAAATTTACAGTTGACATTTGCGCCGATAAATAAATATAAAGATCAATTTTATATTCAAGTTAAAAAAATATCTATTTATGCAAAATCCCTTATCATTTATGTTCTATTATAGAGGCTGACTGAAGAACAAGTAATTAAAATTTGGACATTTTTTGTAATCTTAACCATGCAAAACCAAGAATTTTATTTTAGCTGCACTGAAATTCTGCATTTGAATTTCAAAAAATATATTTATGTATGTATATCTCACGTACGCACACACACACAGTTGAAAAATATTTATCATAAATACTAATAATTCTTTGGATATTTAAAATATTAAATTCAATTTTTAATATATTCCTCTTCTAATATTTTTTCATTTATTCCGTAAATTTTATACAATTTGGTTTAGTGAGTGAGAGAATGTTAACGTCACACTATTCAGCTACTCGAGGACTTTTGGCCACGCGAACCTCGTAATTTTGAAATATGACCAAGTGACGAGGATGACACCTGTGCTAGCACCCCCGTTCTTCTAACTACCACACCACACCAACAGAGAGACGTTTCAGCTCTCGGCAGATTTAACGTGCATCGATTCCCCTCACGGAGGGTCTTCGGTAGTAATGGGCTCGAACTCATGATGTACCAGCCACGAGTCCGTTACCTTGACCACTAGGCTACCACGGCTACATAGATTAGTTGAAAACAGCATGTTATGAGCAAAAAATATGCTGACACATTTGATGAAAATATAATAGATTTTTACATTGGATAGCTGAGAGATGCTGAAACGTCGGTATGCAAAAGCTATGATCATATCAATGACATTTTTTGAAATATTTAATTTTAACTTCATTTAGAAATTTATTTTCTTTTTCGCACTTAATATTAAATAGTCAACATAACAATGAAGAAATAGCTTAGCGAATTCATAGATTACAGAAGAAAAAAAAAAGTGTAAATGACACTGTGAGTTGAGAATAATAAGAATTTTTTATAGTTTTAAATTCAGACTTCTTTGCAGGAGTGTAGACTGTTAAAAAATTGCCTTAGAAGTTAAAAAAGTAACATTTACAAAATATACGGTAAATGCTATCTGCAATGCCATGATTTTGACGAACAGAAGATGGCATTTTTACTTGGTAGGGCAGAGTTGGCATAAGGCAGGAGCATCCGGGGCTCTTTAGTTTTGGCAGATGTTGCACTCCTAATTGCTGTTTTCAGTAAGAAATATAAAAATAACAAATACAAAAACAAGTCATGTAAACTTTCATTATTTTAGTAACAACGAATAGTGAAATTAATCTCCAATTCATTATCGCGAGTTGGCAATATCCACACATGGGAATCAACCGTACTCCTTTATATATGTAGGATGTTTTATACTTCGTTCTCGTAAACCTTACTCCTTTTAAAACATGTACTGCCAATATAATCTCCCTTCTTTTGTATTTTAACGAAATTTTTATAATATAATGGTTATTTCACACACCAAATTAAATCAGGGGTCGGCAACCTTGTAGCTGAGGCGTGTCAAACCAATCTACCAGTATCATTTGACATATTTATAGTAAGTTTCTATAAAAGAGGAAATTTTTCACTTTCAAAACACACAGAATAAAGTGGTTTTAAGGATACGAAGGTATGTTAACTATTATTCCTAAGATAAATGTTGATGCTTTGGTTTTTCTTTAAGTTTTGAAATTATTCCTAAAATGTACTTCCCCAGTGCCTTCCTTTCAAAAATGTTATTTTCTTTTGCGGCCACGGTAGCATGGTGGTCATAATCATGAACTCGTGTCCAGTGTTCGAGCCCTGGTGCCACTAAAGCCTGGCTCTGAAGAAGAGCTGTGACGCACCTTAAATCAATTGAGGCTCAAAGTCTTCACTTTGGCGGGGTGTGGAAGTTCGGAGAGGGAGTTATCGGGTCACGTGTCATCCTCGTCACTTAACCAAGTTTCACAATTACGTGGTTAATCATCACTAGCAACCGTGTTGATAGTGATGACTAACTATAATATATTTACTATAATGTAGTTTAGTACACACACGAGGGAGATATTTAGTTCTTTCTACAGCACTTGTATTCAGAACATATACGTTTTGAAGTCTAATTGTAATATCATCTGTGAATGCTGGAATTTAGATTTATAAATTTCAGTCGCGTATTCCATCCATTTCAAATGTTATTTCTCATAGTAGCCTGCTTACATTTTTGTCACGGCATTTTCTCAACAGGAATAAATTAATGAAAATAAAGTAAAAAGCTTTTAAATTATATAAATTATGTGTACAAATAAATCTATTGGTCTTTAAATTAATCTTTATTAAGTAAATGCGAGAGAACTCAAAAACTTCAAAACATAAGCAAACAGAAATGATTTTAGAAATTAAAATTGCAGTTAGTACCCATTTCACACGAAAAAGTGGCTTGTGTTCAAAAATATTTTCAATAAATTCAATTTAGAATTGCAAAAATACTTTAAAGTGAAATCAAAACTAAAATCAAATTTCAGAAAACTTAAAATTTCTTAGAACCTAATTGGTTTTCAGATCTTTTGGAACAAATGCTTTGTCTAAGATCCAGCCTAGAGCCAAGGCTTTTTCTAACGTTTGAAAGTATCCTAAAATGAGAGGAGAGAGAGTCCAATTCAATTGGAGCAAGCTTTCCAAATATATGGGCCACAAAAATTTTTTTAAATAAAGCCCGATGATTTTGTTATTTTTAGGCTTATGCCTTAAATTTGGAAAAATTCTCGACACTTAAAAGAATATTATTTAAAAACCAAAAATTATAATCCGTTTTTTCCACATGCGTAATTTTTTTACAAAACTACCCCAAATTTTTAACATAATAACATTTCAAAAGCAAAAGGTAGGTTTTTCTTGCAATATAGAATGAGTTATGAGGATAGAGAATTTATACTGTTAATATTTAAGAATAAAATAACAATTTGTAAGGTTCTAATCCTGGAATTAAGGATACATCTCTAATTGTTAAAATTGCTTATAAAATTTCTTATATTATTAATTGTCAGTTAATTTTACTTATGTAAATTGTTTTAAGCGTACTGTTTTTAAAAGACAAAATTAATCAGTAATGCATCTTTGTAATGACTGAATTGAAAGATATAGTTACGGATGATAATTTCAAATTTATAAATATATGAGAATATGCATTTAAAGGATGTAATACTAAAGAAACGGAAAGAGATTAAAATTTAAATTTGAATAGAAATGGAAAGAAACACACTTTCGCATTTAACGCATTTAAGTAAAATATATTTCCTTATTAAAATTTATTGAAAGTATATTATATGGTTCCGACACAAATGCTGACAATAAGGGTATTATTTTACTCTCATAAAAATCTCTTTTATGTTATTTTAAATTAAAAATATAATAAAATGCAGAAAGCACAGTTTTATTGTACAATCTTCTTCATCGTATATAACAGAGGTTCCCAAACTTTTTTTTTCACATATCCCTTGCCATGTTTTTCGGTTTCGGGTA
The DNA here is from genome assembly GCA_019973975.1 of Trichonephila clavata. Lineage (NCBI taxonomy): Eukaryota > Metazoa > Arthropoda > Arachnida > Araneae > Nephilidae > Trichonephila > Trichonephila clavata. The sequence continues at coordinate 137,726 of BMAO01011150.1, read as the reverse complement.
GACCCCAGCCTACCTAATATTAAATTTTTGCAAATCTATCAACTTAAATGTCTTTTTGATAGTTGGTGCTACTATTTTCAAAAAATTAAATTTATAACTGTAATGAAGTATAGTTCTGCGTTTAAAACTTAAGAAACGCATGTAATGAATTAAAATTAAAACAAAATAACTGAACAAATGCTTTTAAAGAGAGGGATGAATCTGGTGTTTCAATAACAAATTTTCATTATTTAATATCAATCTTGTCAGATTTAACCCCAACCTTCCTTTTTCGTAAGTGCCCACTTTTTTCTTTTTTTCCTTTCTTTTTTTGTTTTTGAGATTGGCAAACTCAGTGCAACTCCCTCTCACAAGGAAAAACACATTTAAAAACTTTCTCATGATATTCCATAATTTGTGACAAATATCAGGCATGTCTTTTTAAAGCCAAAATTACTGACATCCGTTTCTATGAGATCTTCATTAGGACCTACTCTAATCAGTTCCTATTGCAATATGACACATTTTTTTTCAAAGTGACTATTTGAAATCATTGTCTACTGCTGTATTACTATAAAAAACAATCTCAAATTTAGTTTCAAAATCTGAGTAAGGGCATTTAAATGTTAAACGTACGTTAAAATATCCTGACAGACTGTAACAAATTGATAAATTTCGTGACGCTCAATATTATACTTCTTTGGCTTAATTTTGGAAAGAAATGCTGAAATACTACTTGTATAATAAAATTTATGTTATCACCTAGTATGGTAGTCACCTTTTATGTTGTTAAACTAACCTCACTAAATTTAGTAAATGTTAAAGTGATAAAATCTGGTTCCCACTGGATCAAATTTTTTTAAAGATTAACGTCATGATCTGGTTTAATGAGAACCACTATCATAGACCCCCATTTACACCTCATGAAGCCCCAAATTATATTTTTACTCACTTGGACCTCTTGCAGGTCGTCATAGACCCCTGGGGGTGTATATAAACCCCTTTCGAAATCACTGGTATATAATGATACTACATTTATTTTCATTTTGTTTTTTAAAAAAGATGATCACATTTACTTGTTTACCTCCTATTTAAAAAACAACAGCAGGAAATGGGCTTGCGTTTTCTTAGTCTGATATTCAACAATGATTACAAATTGCTTCTGTTTTGTTCAAATCGTAATACCAAAATCAAAATGTTTTATTTTTTATTTTTTAAAGTTTTAAAAGTAATAGGAGAAAAAATTAATTTTATTTTGCTTGTTAAAAATATTTTTCAACTTTTAACTCGCCATTTCTTTAAATCATTATTTTTTATCCATTATTTGCTTGTTACTATGATTCAACAAATTGGATGGTTTCTGTTCACCGTGGTGTGGATTCCACGTTCCTCACACAATATTCTCCCAAAGCAACAGCTATGAATGAGAAATCTCCCCTTTTTCCAACAACACAGAAACGGATAAAGCAATAAAATCGTCCCCTACAACAGCGCTTGTAGACCTCCCGTATCTTAAAGGGGGAAGGCATAAAACTGGTGCATTTTCGAAGCAGTTCGCAAGAGTAAACAGGAACCGTTTCGCTACCGCCAGCTTTGAAAAAGTAGACCGCTTTTGGGATGAGTTTCAATTAGAGCCTCAACCGCTCAGAGGGTTAACTTATAATCAATCAGTACGTAAGAGAGTGAGGCAAACAGTGTTTCGTGTCTAAATTACTTATTTTAATAATTAAATTATTACAGAATTAGTTATTTTATTTAGATAAATATTTTTAATTGGGAATTATCGTTGAAAAACGTATTTTGACAAATTATATTTCTCTCATTATACCCAGCTTCTCGTATTATTTGCGTAGGTATTTATTGACATAGTAAATAAATGCAAAATTTATGTCATGCTGTGTTGGACAACTAATTAATAATTTAAAAAATTCTTTATTACAGCTTCACTGCAAGCATGGAATCTGCAACAAAAAAGAGGAGAACTGACGAAGAGTATCGAGAATTCAATCGGGACTCGATGGAGTCGTTCGCTTTCATATGCAACTCAGATGACCTTTCCGACTTGTCTCATTCGCCACGAAAAACTCGCACACAATAAGAAATCAAATTTAGAGAGACATTTCACTACAAAACATATTCAGTTTGCTAGTAAATATCCACCCGGCAAAGAACGAAAAAAGCTGTCGACGAGCTTCAAAAACAAAAACAGAAATCAAGTTCCATGTTAAGTAACTGGACGCAATCTACAAGTACTGTTAATCTGGCAAGCTTCGCGGTATCACTAGAAATTGCAATAAAAGGCAAGCCATTCACAGATGGTGAGTATGTCAAAGATTGCTTCTTACGTGCACCAAAAGAACTCTGTTTCGTAATTTCAAAAACAAACCAGAAAGCTAGAAAAAAAAATCAAAAATTTGCCCCAATCCGCTAAAACAGTACAAGGTAGAATAGCTAAAATGTCTTTAACTGTAGCATATTTGCAGCTGAAATATTTTCAACTTTCTTCTGCCTTATCACTTGCTATAGATGAGTCTTGCGACACAAAAGACACGGCATAAGTTGCCCTTTTTGTCAGGTATATGTCTTGCCAAGGTCCAAAAGAAGAACTTCTAGGATTGCTACCGCTCTCGGGACAAACTAGAGGGGAAGATTCAGCGAATGTCGTGCAAAAATGCCTTGAAGACAATAATATCATTTTAAATAAAATAGTTTCAATAGCAACTGATGAAGCCAGAAGTATAACAGGAAAAAGTAAAGGGGCAACAACGATTCTTCAGAGCAAAATAAACCACGAAATTCTTGCGTTTCACTGCATAATACACCAAGAAGCTCTTTGTGCCCAAAATTTCCGGCCGAAATAGTTGAGGTCATGAAATTGGTAAACAAGATTGTGAACAGCATATTGTCAAAAGCAATCTACCATCGTCAGTTCAAAGAATTCTTAAACGAAATGGAGACTCAGTATTCCGACCTCCTTCTTCACAATAAAGTGCGATGGCTTTCCGAAGGTAAGGTGTTGAAACGTTTTACTTTGTGCTTGAATGAAATAAATACATTCCTCAATGAAAAATGCACTAATCACCCTGAATTAGAGAACGACAAAGGATTGCAAAAATTTTACTTTATGGTGGATATCACAGCAAAATTAAATGGCCGGAATCTAAAACTGCAAGGGAAGGTAAGCGCAGCCTATGTTTTGTAGAAGAATTGTTTTGTTTCGAAGAAAAATTAATTATTTTTGCAGAAGATATTCAGAGTAGTAAATTACTTCATTTTCAATTTCTAAGGAAATATCGCGATAAAACCAGTGCAACTGTTGACAAGAATTACTTCAGTACAGTTATAAAAAAATTTAAAATGAATTTGCTGACAGATTTGAGCAATTCAAAACCAACAAAACCACTCTAGCATTCATAGTAAATCCTCTCAACGCAAATAGTAACCAAATCCATATTTAGCCATTTGGAATTGATACAGGATCTCTAGAAATGCAATTGATCGATTTAAAAAGTAAAGCATTGTGGAGTGAAAAATTTACAGAGTTGAAAAGCAAGTTGGAAGAGTTGGAGGTCCAGAAATGTATGTACGTAAGGCAACAAAAGTGGATAGCTTTAAAAGAAATGCCACGAGTTGAGGCACTTATATTTGACGCATGGAATAGTCTTCCAGATTGCTACAGTGAGGTGAAGAAGTTGGCAATTAGAGTGCTGACTACCTTCGGATCGACATATTCGTACGAGCAAGCGTTCTCTTGCGTGAACATAATTAAAAGTAAAGTAAGAAGCCAACTAACAAATTAAAATTTAAAGTCGTGTTTGAAACTTAAAACAAGTTATGAGCCAAATTTATTTAAACTTTCTAAAACCATTCAAAGCCAACGCTCCCATTGAATTTGTTTGCTTAATTGTTTGTTATTGAAGTACAAATTAGTGTTGTAAGTAAATGTTTAATTGTTTTAATTTTTTACTTAAATAATTAGTAATTATCAGATAATACAATATAAATATTATCTAATTTGTTGTGGAAAACACTACTTATATATGAATAAATAGATATTATTTCTTATGAATAAATTTATTGGTTGTTTTAATCAAATAACTTTCTTTATGCAAGTACTATTTATTGTTGGCAAGAAAAAATTTTGTGGCTCTTTAAAAACTTTGAAATTTTGTAAATTGCAATGTTTGACTCTTCCAAACCGACCCCTGGGCTAGACCGATTCTTATGAAATTTTGTGCGTATATTCAGTAGGTCTGAGAATAGGACGTAAACTGTTTTTTATACCCGTAAGTAACAAGAGTAGTCCACCCTATATTTTAATTAATTTTATTTTTTGAACAAAATTTTTTATTTTAATTTTTTTTATGATTCGACATTAAAAAATGCATACAACCCTAAATTTTTACTTTTCTACCACCAACCCCTATTTTTGATAGCGATATTAGTACTTTAATAATTTTCTACTCTTGCGTTCGACAATTTATCAGTTACCACTCGATTCCCGCGAGGCATCTACCCCGGTGTCACTTCTCACTCCGTAAACAGCACAGAGTAGGGATGAGAAAGCAGCCGGTCTCCTGGCTTTCTCAGATAATAAGCTTCCTCTCACTCAACTTTAGGGCCAAAACCGTTTTTGGCCATTGTTATTTATTACGCATCAACCGTAGCAGTGACGCTTATACTTATCATTTTACTTTCTCAGTGCAACTCTCATATTAAGTACATTCTTTTACTAAATGTATCATCAATTTGCATTGCAAAAATTATTTATTACCATTCAAATCTATCGATGCTGTTCGCGATACCAAAGAAACTGTAAATTATCCAGCAGAGTTTTTTGAGCTCTTTGGATTTTCCAGGCATGCCACCGTACCATTTACAACTGAAGGTTGGATCTCCGGTTATTTTGCTTCGTAATTTGAACCCACCAAGGCTGTGCAATGACACGCAATTAGTCATGAAAAAATTGATTAAAAACGTTGTCGAAGCTAGCATTTTGAATGGCAAGTTCCGAGAAGAAGATGTATTACTACCACAAATCCCTATTATTCCCACAAATGTGCCAATTGAATTCAAACGGATTCAATTCCCAATTGGATTGGCATTCGCAATAGCAATCAATAAGTCTCAAGCCCAAACGATGTCTGTTTATGGCTTAGATTTGGGCACACCGTGTTTTTCACGCGAAACATTATACGTGGCATATTCTCGAATGGATAAACCATCCAGTTTGTTTGATTTGGCTAAAGATGGAATCACTAAAAATGTCGTACACTCCATTGCACTAAGAAACTGATAATGATTTCTTTAATTGTCATAATTTTTGATAGAGATATAATTTGAAATTTATTAGTTAAAATAATAAAAGTGCAAATAATTCAAATAATGAATGCTTGGTGTTTTGTTACTTTTATAGGCCGTCATCGTTCACAGCGCTCCATTCATCTTTCAGTCATATACCACATCTCCACACACTTACAATGAGTTAGTTATCTTTTATTTGGCTACCAAAATATTCATTAGAAATAATTTATATGGCAACGTTTGCCGTGTCAGCTAGTATATATATATATATATATATAATGAATATTTTTATTTTTTTCTTTCTTGTCCATGACGATCTTTGAGCTTTTTTAACATGTATAATAATTAAAATAATTTTTTGAAAATTATTGAAATAGAACTAATTTGTGTACTTTTTTTTTACTTTAGGATGCATTTATTATATCCTGAAGAGGTCAAATAAAATTAGCAAAGCGAGTTTTGGACACTTCTTTTTTCTTTTAATTATAATCCTTGCTAAATTAAATGTTAATGAAGAAATTGTAATAAAGAACATATATAGTAATAAAGGAAGAAAAAAAAGCGGAATATATATATATATAGAATTAAAAAAAATATTCATAGAAACTAGTTCACTTTGTTGCTTTTTGACCAAAAGATGTATTCGTAATTAAATCTTAAGAATCCCTTTTCAGATTCCTTCAACTATAAGGAACCTGGTTACTTTGGTTAAAAAAAGTTAAGAAATATTGTAACTTTTGGAAAAATTCTCAGTGACTTTAAAATTAACCGAGAGTACTTCAAGAAATAGAATGTACTTTCTGTCTCTTAAGAGTTAGATTTTATAAATTGAAGACATTTTTTGAAAATTTAATCTAAAAGAAAATGCAAATCATATTTCATGTCCATAAAAGACAGAAAATAAAGTGGAAGACTAGAAAATGTAACGCAAAAATGAAAAGTGACAGCACAATGTAAATCTAGAAATGAAAATATTGAAATCAAATGTTTACGTGTCGTACATTTTAAGCAAAAGCTTTATTCGTAACCTACCAAATATGTATGCAGTAAAATGTAATGTAGATTTTTTATGATATAACTGAGATTTTTTCCAGTGAAATCTACTTCTTTTGAATGCACTCAGTTTTCAATCACTGTACACGCAAAACATGTAAAATTAAATAAATGTTTTAATAAATGAAATAAAGTGGCTAAAAGAAAAATCTTGTAACCGAGATCAATTCCCAATACCTGAGTAGTTACCTAATTTCTCTAATTTATATACAGATATAATAGCATCAATGAGAGAGAGAGAGAGAGAAAATAACCGATTTTGTTCAGTCGTGGAATCGAGTTCTAATGCCATTAAAGATGCGGTGGTTTCTACCAAAGGATCGACTCCTTGTTAGAGAACTAATGACTTCTTAAAAATCTCGTAGTTTCACGTGGAAAGATACCCAAGATAGAACAATACAGACACAGCTTCAACAGCAAGTCACCTTTTGACCTGTCTTTGAACAGGCCTGCAGGAAAATGATTTGTGCAGTTCCCCCACCAATCTCAAACTTCAAAGTCAACCGCACGAGGGGTGACAAGGACCAATAGTTGAATGATAGTCCCCCTACATTTAAGAAGAAATTATTCTGCATTACTTATCTCTTTTGAAGGCATGACAAACAGCACCTTTAAAGATACATGGAAACGAGAGACTCACACACGCCAAGAAAAACTCATAGACTCTCCCAGACTAACTATCAGACTGATTTTCAGATTAACTTCCAGGTTTGCTTGTACGCTCTCGCACCTACGATGACCTCTCAAGGATGAGAATAATGAGCATCATAATGCGTCCCGTCAGTGATCCAGTCTGCAACATCCTCTGACCACCGCCACACACCGAAAGGTAGGATAAATGATTCACCTTGTAGAGAGGTGGATGCACTTAAAATTTGTCGAATCCCTAAGTTTTCACGTGTACATCTTTGGAAGCTCGAAGAGTGAGGCACCAGCCTTGAAGTCATAATATTACTTTGTCACGGGTATATTCATATTTTTCTAACAGTCATCCTTGGGGGGAAATGAGGCTTTAAAATTCAATTTATTGATAACCTTCTTTTGAAGAAGATGTGAGTTTGTAAATTAAGTCTTATATGTAAAGGTTTAGCTTTCCAGTTAGAGAGGGTGGTTATATACATTGTACAGAGAGAGAGGTTAGATTGATTCGGTTAACAGTGACTGACTAAACGTGAAGTGAGACGTGGATATTTCGTAGATGATTTTTGTAATATTAAAGTTGACGATTTGTGAATTAGAAATCAAATTATATTAGGTCGCTAAGAATTAGAAGATATTGCCTAAACGTAAGTGATCTGTTTTATCATAGTCTTCAGAACTCACGACATAAGTCCGCAATTGTGCCCTCATTTGTAAAAACTCTAATTGCAAAAAGAGATTGATTAATAAGAACTTTGATTGTAAATCTAAGAAAAAATTAGAGGTCATTGGAATACAAGTGATTTATTGGGAATCGGTTAAAAAAACTGTACAGATGAATTCAATAATTTTGAGAACCTTAATTTTTGCATTACTTTAAATGCTACTAGAAATTGAACTAGAAATTGAAAGCTATTTTTATTACTAAAACAGTGGATTATAAATGCAATTTTTAGGTATAATATATACTCTAAATGCCACCCATCCGGTATAGTGGTCAGTGAAGCTGACTGCGGTGCCGTAGGGACTGGGTTCGAATCCCGAAGAAGGCATGGATGTTTGTGTTGTAATCCTCCCGTCTGTCTGTGTTGTATCCCCCCGTGTTATACATTGCGTGGTGCACGGGGTTTATAAATGTTAAGCAAATATATTTATATATATATATATACTCTAAATATAATAACTATGAAAAAAAATTACGAAATATGATTTTCCATATTTTGTAATATGTTTTTACTTTAAAGATTATTGAGTCGGTTGATATGTTTCCTATTGAAAATTAAATCATTAGACACCTTATTAAACATAGAAGTCTATCTAACGAGTCATTATTGTTGCAGCTGATTTAAGGACCTTTGACGAAGATTCAGTATATAAACCAGTATCAAAGAAATTTCAAATGTTCTCTACTGTAATCAAGACTTTTGAGTAAGATGATCTCAGTTTTCTCTTTAATTCCTTAACCAAGATGATAGTAAAAAAAAATCCAGTTCAATGTAGCTGAAAACTCCGTCCATTACGGTAGCACTTTTTTTATATCATAATATTGATTACAGATTTCAATTTGATTTCCTTCATCAATCAGAACCTCTTCATTGAGGGATACAGTTAAATGTCACAATCCAAAGAGATTACAGCAAGTACTGATATCTAACTTTATCTTTAACTTACACTTTCAACTATGAAGTATTTATAATTATTGACCCTTTTTTCCTATCTAAGAGAAACATGACGAAGATTTTTTTTACAAAGAATCAAGATTAATCTGTTAAGTGAACAAAATTATCTTTTTTTCTGTTTCGGTCTTTGTAATCTCTGCATATTATTGGATATTTCACTGAATCAGGATTAAAATAATTTGCGTACTCGATCCACACACATGAAAAGAATAAGATTTAGGTTAGGAGTGGGCAATGTTTCAGTTTCTAGCCCCTCATTGTGGAAGCAAAGGATATCGGAGGGACGAAGCTTTTAAAAATGATTGTATTTATTAGTTAACTTTGTATGAAAGAAAAGGTATAAATTACATTATAAAAATCAATAAATGTGAGTTTAAATTAGTAGCAGTGTTGTTCAATTTATTTATTGTGCTAATTTTAATCATATATAACTGCTTGAGTGAGTGGTTGGATATTAACGTCTCACTCTTCAGCCACACTAGGAGGCTTTTGGCATCGGACCTCCTAATTTTGAATCATGGTCAAGTGACGATGACGACACCTGAGCTGGCACACCTCTCTCCTAACTTTCACACTACACCAACGGGAGGACGTTTGAGCCTTGACAGATTTAACTTGCATCAGCTCCCCCTACACGGCGGATCTTTAGCAGTACTGGCTCGAACTCATGACACGCCAACCACGAGTCCACTACCTTGACCACTAGACTACCGCGACCACTATGCATAGCTACAAGCACATTAAATTTTAGAAAATTTAATTAAACATATGTATTCTATCACAAATTTCTACAATTTGTTTGAAATCATAAGTGATATCGCTGTTGAAATTCTCGCCACATCTCGCAAGTTAATGTCACACAATCAACTTACATCCATATTTACTCCTGTTTATCTCCAAGCAAGAGAAAAATGTTGTTCACGGCCTTTTGAGGGAAAATCACCCACAACAGGGATGCATGCAGGCCACTATTTGTCCACTTCTGATTAGGTAATGGCAACATAGACTCATGCTCAGAGCAGGGACGTTTTAAGGCATGAGTCAATTGGGCGCATGCCCAGGGCCTCACCCTCGGGAGGGGGTCTCATTTCATTTTCAATACTGTCTTGGTAATAATTTTAATGGTCAAATATTATTCCCGTACATATTTCCCATGAAATAGGAAATTTCAAACTCCATATCATTTGGCAAATGTGGCAAGACTATTATTATGTGAGGACCATTGTCCATATCAAAGCTTAGGCCTAATACGATAAACAATCATTCAACTTATTTAGTCTATTGCGTTCATCGGTCGAGCTAGTTTGTGCTTAGGTTTTTGAGATTGTCAGCTGTGCACATTTATTTGTTTCTAATAACCGTTTCATGGAGTGTTTGAAAATGCATGCATATATTGTTTACCTTTAAAGATCTCAGGTAGGGCAATTTTTTCATACGGGCCCAAAGCCTCAAAAAGTCTTAAGATGTCCTTGGCTCTGAGTGGAATGTTTTCACGGTAGCATTTAAGGACATATAAAGCAGGGAAGCTTACTGCATAGTGCTATCTGGATCAATAATTCATTTGAATATTGCACACCGCCAGTAATCGGAGAACTAATTCAGTTCCATTCTGTCCGTGGACGCAAAGGCCTTAAACTTGGTTATACTTTCTCTCTCTTACATACATTAAATATAAATAACTATAAAGGGCATATGGATGTTTTTTGTAATTCCTGTTGTTACTTATGTTACAAAATGAACCAAAATACGTGTATGTTATTTTTCTTTCGATAAAATATTATGGTTACACAGCTTTAGACTGCTAATTCATACGTAATACTGCTCCTCTCAAATTCTCGCTCTCTTATAGATTTAGACAGACAAAGTTATTATTTTTCAAGCGAATTGGATTTGTAGCGGTACCATCTATATAAGCCAGTAACAACCTCCGCACCATGGTGATCATTTTGGTGTAGCGGTTAAGTTACTCGGCTTCGGACCCGAAGGTCCCGGGTTCTGTCCTCAGGATAGAACGCGCCACTTCATTGGTGACCCTGGCTGAACTCAGAAAAACGCAACCTTCTGAACTGTCGTGGCGCCATCTATCCATCGCAGATTCAACCTTCTAGCCGTCACATGGTGACGCAACCTTCAAGCCGTCACCCACGAATGACGCAACCAGCAAAGCTGTCCCAACTAGCGACGCAGCAACTAACATGATCGATGTAACAACTTCATCGTTCGTTCGCCTAACCACCAACTCACTGGTGGGGGAGTATGTAGCGGTACCATCTATATAAGCCAGTAACAACCTCCGCACCATGGTGATCATTTTGGTGTAGCGGTTAAGTTACTCGGCTTCAGACCCAAAGGTCCCGTAGTTCTGCCCTACCCGATGAGTGCGCCACCTCAGATTCAATCTGAAACAAGCTTTCTTGTGTAACAAAGAAAACCCTGCTTCATATTTTTAATGCATCAGTACAGCTACTTTTTATAAGAACCACCATTTGCATATAATTCTGACTTTTAATACCATGATTAAGACACAAGCTACTTTTCACCTTCTTATAACATTTTGGATTCATATGAAAGTTTGTCATTTTTAATTAAATCTTGAATATATGAAGGAAGAGCACCGCGGAATGAAATTAAAAGTTACCCGAACAAAATTTTTTGAATGAAAAAAATTAGCAAATTATTGTTTCTAGAATTGTTGCAAACATAATCATAACTCTCTTCTGTACTGTTTTAAATGTTAAATATTTTCGACAATGAAATAATGATGGATATAAACTTTATTTGAGAATATTTTTTGTTTTTTCTTTCTCCCTTTCTCTCATTGCCGTATTAATCCTTGTTCTTTAACTTACGCCATAACACAATTTCTTTATTGAATTATAAATCTTGCAAACATTTGATTAAGTTACATCATCTAACTCAGATTGCTTAGAATCTTACTGTATTTAATCATCTTACGTAATTCACTATCCCATAGAAAATAAAATTCTAAAATCCTTTTCATAAGAAATAATTTTATTTAAATAACCAATTTTTTTTTAAATAAAAAAAACATAAATATTACTTGTTTGACTTCCATATAAAAATTTCCTTTCAAATTGCGACATCGATAAGATAACATGCTTTACGGAGAAAATAAATTACTTACTTTTAGAAAAGGAAGAAAAAAATTAAGCCAAATTTCATTTGGTCGTCATAATTAAGCAAATACAATTTGTTGTGAAAAGAAAAAGAAGGAAGGAAGCAGGAGAAACGTAATGAATGAAACAAAAGCGGGGTTTCCTTCAAAGTAAACAAGCCACAGGGTAAAAAAAGTTAAAAGTTTGGAAGACGTTTTTCCTTGGATAGTCGGTTTTAGTTCTAAAGAGGAAGAAAAAAAAAAAAGAGTGAAAAAACCCCGTATTTTAAGCCCAAAATAAGTTCCAAATTCCGGATGCAGACGCAACCGTATTGCATAAAAAGCTTCTTTCCTTTTTTTTTATCGCTTAAGAAACTTATATAAAAGTAAGTTTGCATAGAAAAAAAATTCACTTAAATATAAACACACACACATATATATATTCTTTTAAAATGTTGAAGAAAAGTAGCTATCAGTTACAAAGTTTAATAAAATTCATAGGAATAGATCAAGAAAAATTTTTCAATTATTCATTACTATTATTCATTAATTATTAAATTTTCCCTTTCAAATAAAATACAAGAAGTAGAATTAAACAACGCATGGCATAGTTAAGACTAAAAATATATTTTGGTCTTTGGGGGGGGGGGAGAATGCTAGCTTGTGTGCGTGAGTGTGACTCCAAGAATTTTAATTCTAATCCCAAATTATTAAAAGATGTGGCAATTAAATGAATTTGTGAAATATATTTAAGCCAGTACTTCACAAACAGTCAATACTTGCAATCCTTTTTTCCATATTAATTTTCATTGTGCTCCCTCCTCACAATTACATAGTATTGAATGCAACAATAATGTACTTTGACAGTAAAACTGTAAAACGATTTTAATTATAAATAGTATAAATTGACAGATAAGTATTAAATTTTGCTTCTGCTACTTTTAAAAAATAAAAAAAGTTACGCAATTTTATTTAAATAATAGGATTGTAAATAATAGTAAATAACTACGTAGTAAGTAACAGTTTTCCTTCCTATTCAGAATCTATTTTGCTTTGCTTCGTTTCAGTTAATTGACAATTATTTTTAAATAAACTTTTATTTTCAACTTTTCGATGGGCTCGTGCCTTCCGCAGTTTTAAAATGATTAGCTAAGCTAAACTAGATGTAACTAGATTAATGCGTAGTTTCTTCCGTATTAAGAAAACGGCTTCAAAGAACCGTTTTATATTTTCATTCTTTAAATTATTCGCCCTTTAAACATATTGATTTTCGAATATTTCTGTAACATTTACCATAAGTATATATATAAAAAAATTCTTTCATATTTACGCTTTTGATTTTTGAAGCTCTTTCGAGAGAGAGAAGCTGAGCATAAAGAAACATAATCTCAAAAGATTTAACAAAATTTCTAAAAACAGAAATCCAAATACAAACGTATGTGCGAGTAGGTGTAGTGTACGGGTAGGTGTTGATATTTGAAAAAGGTAAGTAAAAAATCTTTGGAAATTGAAAATAGAACACACGGTTTCGATTACAGTATAAGCAGTTATAGTAATTAATTGTGTTTTATGTTGCCTTAACTAGATTTTAGCTTACATTCAAGATTTTCTCGAAGGAAAGTGGTTGAAAACTCTCATAGCAGACATTTTGTCTACCTAGAAGAAATAAGGATAAATACAAAATAATAATAATAATATAACTAGAAACTGAGTGAATTAGGAAAAATATTTATGGTATAAAACTTTCAAACAGTTTATAGTATACAGAAATAACGAGCAGTAAAAAAATTTAAAAAAACTTTTCCAAGTGCCGATTTTCAAAATATAATTTCTGGTTTATATGAAAACATTTCTTTTTTGAATATAATATTTTATAGATTAACAGAACGAGCGTATTTTGTCATGATAACATTTTAAAGATAAACGGGAAAATTATATATATATATATATATTCATATATAAAAATCTCTCCCGTGTCACGGTGTTTGTCCGCGATGAACTCCGAAACTACTCAAACGATCTTAATATAATTTTGCATATTTTGTGTCATTTCATTCAACTTAGAATATAGGATGGTTTTATCTCAGTTAATGACGTCAATATTTTTTATTGCCCTGGTAATGCAAGGAATCCGGGAAAGGTAAAAACTCCCAAAATTTTGCAATGCGCACGTGCCGACAGAAGCGAATTTTGTAGTCTAAAATGCTCGAAAAAGAATTTTCCCGGGTATTTCGGGGCGTTAAACCCGAATTTATAATTGATTCTCAAAAACATCCGTAATTTTGCTGGATAATGCTGGGCGATCGTCTTTTACTCAGAACGTGGCTTACCCTTGAAATATTGGGGCGTTAAAAATGCATTTCTGGTGTATTTCGAGATGGCGAACAAAGATCTGAAATCGGATATTAAAAATTCGCGTAATTTCGCTGGAGATTGCGGACGGCAACTAATCTCCCCTTTCAAGGGACTGAACTTGCATGCCCAGGGCCTCCGAAAGTAGGTCCTGGTTGCGTCTAGGGACGGGGAGAGAGCATCTGAAATCAAATTTCAGAAACCTCCTTAATTTTGCCGGATATTGCCGGAATAAAGTGGAATGCCTTTGCGTTCGAGTCCCGCGTCTGGATCGACCAAGGAGAATGTAATCAATGACAAGTGCACCTTTCTCAGCAGTTTTCAAGGAAAATGTGTGAGCCATGTGAAAAATGTTAATCGCCATGTCTACCAAATGATACTTTGATATAGATCCAACACATAACGTATCTGCTTAAAAATACAAATGTAAAATTACTTTCACATTAATTCCCGCATTTCCACAATTAAAAGAAACATTTAACCACTCAATCTTCCTTCTCTCAATACTCATATTTATTTTTGTTCCAACACCTAAGAAACACCTTTTCAACCTTGTCGGATACCTTAATAGAGAAACGTGAAATAATCATTAAAGAAACCCTGAAATTACTTAGTAATGACAAGACACCAAATTATTTCAACTGTTGATGCAATATATGCTAAATTTTTTGGCGTTCCAAAACGTCAATAAAGTAAAACAGAGATTCTTTAAAAATGAATTCAAATCAACAATGTAGAAAATGCAAGTAAAGAGAATATTAACATGACTTCGTTTTCACCGAAAGCATAAGTCTGATCAAAGCCATTGATTTAAATGAAGTTACTGTTACAGCTAATTGGTATACCTCTTTCAAAGTTTTAGCAAATGAATTAGTGAATGGAATAAACCCAATGATATTTCAGAAAGATTTACAGATAAGCAAAAAGAAAATAAATAATGGAAATACTCAAGCATTAATTCTTGATCCTGCTATGAGTAATTTTTGGCACTTTTTCAACTTAAAAAAATTTGATGCGTGTTGTTTTCATTTCAGAGATGAGATTTAGAAAAGTATAAAAGTATTTGTTTGAAATATTCTGGCAAAGAAATGGCTTAAGACATTTAATTTTCTAAAAATTGGTCGAAAAAAATGCATTGATGCTGGAATTACTTTGAATATTTCCCCCTATTCCAAAAATATTAGAATAACGATAACGTATTGTCTACACCATGCACAACAATATATATATATAAATCAAAATAAATTATTAAAATATATAATCATTGTTCTTTTAAAAGTCCTAAAAACATGTTTCTCCCCCCTCAATTAGTAATATTTCGTAACTGTATCCGATTTGATTTTTTTCATCTTTAGTAAACAAAACTCAATATAAGAGATAAAAATGTTTTACATTTACGCGTAAGATACTTGAACATTGCATGTGGAACTATTTTTAAGTATAATTTATAAAGTTACTTATATTTTATTTAAATAACTTAACCTTAAGTCAACTTTTTACGAACTTCGTATATCAACTAGATAAAAAGAGTCGTCCAGCTAATGATGCTTCCTGCTTCAGTATCACACTTTTTTTAAATACTTCAGTCTTAAATTTGACACAGTATTCCGCAGTTGGAAAGAAGTGAAGAAGCTTTGAAAACAAGTATTTGAACTATTTATTACAGCATTATTTCGACGGACAGATGCCATAATTGCAGCTGTAGCTCGATTAAGTAATCCATAATGATCACTGACCAACAACGCTATCATTACGTTCATCTTCATTTGCGATGAGGGCTTATGATTGGTTCCAAGCCGATGACTTGGAATGATTATTATTGTCCTTATCTGCGTATTAGATCCTCGATAAGTTTTTATTTATTCGCTATCAATATGTTCCAATGTATGGACCTCCCGAGAATATCACTTAAAATACTTTGGTAAGTGCAGGGCTAACTCATTCAAGTTTGTGTGCTAATTTACATATTTTATTTTCCTGAAAGTCCACCTACTCAAACATTCTTAACTCATATTTCCTTTATAGGAATAAAAAAATGAGTGAGTTAAAAGAGTTTGGTTGAAATCACCACAATGGCAATTAATTAAAATCAGGCATTTACACAAATTTGGCTCCTTTTTTGTGTGCTTTATCTCATGTTTTCCATGAAAATAGCTTATTAATTACCTGCTTTATCAAAGTACAGAGAAGATTTTACTTTAAACTTATCAGTCTTTTTTAAAAATTAGGTTTTGTGTAAAAAGTTATGTGGCACGAATTTCTTAAATTATATTAATCAACATGATTTTTATTAAAAAACTATACTATCCTGCACTCAGAATCCGCAAGAACTGAAGCTTTATGGTACAAATATTTAATATAATATTTAAATACCCTTTCAGTCTCTTTTAAAAACTTCTTTATTTTCATAGGAACTTAGTAAAGCCCCATATCAATACTAGAAACACCCAGCATTCTTGTGAGTGGGAAGCCTACTTAGCAAAAAAAAAATGCTTGAATAACTGCATTTTAAGTACAAAAAACCTTTCTATTAACCATTTTGTTACACTTTTCTGACATTAACACTCAACATTCAAAACACATTTGAAAATAAAAGAAAAATGACGTCCAAGTATAGTTGTATAATATAAATAGGTATATACATATGACAGAATCACAATATTAAGTGGTAAAATTGAAAGCGATTTTCGTTGCAACTTTCCATTTTCCTTTCTATATATGGTGTTGGACTTTTAATCAATTCCTACTATTAGCTCATTCTCTCTCTACATTTATCTTGTTCAAATTTTCAATCGTTAATAAAATGCCTTTTAAGGCACTCAATGAGCTGAAATTTTATATACATACTTATTTTGGATGTCAATACAATAATTTGACTATAATTAATAAAAATTAATTGATTAAAACTAATTATTTAAAGAATTACAAATACAGCCACATTGGCATCATTTTTGGCGACTTAGCTACGATTTCGTCGTTTCAAAACTGAAAAGGTATTTTTCTCACATTTAAAAAAAAAGCGCTCGTTTCAGCTGAAATTTTCTATACACTGTTGTTTTGGGTAACAATAAGATAATTTAATTATAATTTATTAAAATTATTGACTGAAATTAATTATTTAAAGAATTACAGATACGGCCAAGTTGGAAATCTTATAAGGGACTTGGGTCAAAACTTAAAAAGATTTTTTTACCCTCACGTTTCAAAGCTGAAAAGTTGAACTGAAATTTTTCATACACGATTGTTTTGGATGAGAATGCGATACTTTAATTATAATTAATTAACGTTAATGTTGTCATTATGTTACATGTATATACATATGTATATTAATTGTAACTATTTAATAAAAAAAAGTAACTAAAATAGTTTTTTTTTATTTATCTAAGAAATTGACTTAAAAATTCTTTTATATTAATTTTGTTTGTTTGTTTGTTATTATTTATTAATTAATTAAATTTTAATTATTTCAACAAAATGGTATAGTAAAAAAATGAATTTTTCATAAATTAGGCCATTCCAGTTGGGATTCTATCCCACGGCCTTCAGATTAGAAGTCCCACACGCTATCCGTAGCGCTACAGTGACACTCCGAACGAATTTCCATTGTATATATGATGTTGAACAATTACTTTTTTTTACTATATATTCAGAAATTAAATAAAATTATTGAATTAATTTAAGATTAAACTACATTTACATCAAGTGTCATCCTCTACAAGTTTATAAAAATGGATGCATAAAAAGTATTTTATTATCGATATATATATATATATATATATATATATATATATATATATTGTCAAAATTCTCTACTAAAGTGTGGTGAATAATCAATAATCAAAACTGAAAAAACTGAAATTGCAAGATAACCGGACAATCGATTTTAGAAAGGATATATGATAAATTAAAAATAATGGAGTTTAAAGCACAAAAATATGGATGCTACAATATTATAAACATTGCTGACTCTCTCTTAGGACAGCTCTCTTATGTATAAAATAATTTATATAAAATAAGGGTTGAAAATGTTTTCTGGCCAACCAGCCTTCATTCTTTTTGTTAATAATACTGAGAAAAAACCTATTGAAAATAATGGGTAGAATATATAAATCCATTTCAAGAAAAAGGCTAAATTAGGTAAAAATTGCATTGAAAAATGCAGAGCATGCACTAGATCAGAGTACAATAAGCAAGTTACTGCCAGATTATTTACCCAAATGCAAATTCAAAGCATGGAAATGGCTGAATAGTAGCACTTAGCAAAGCATGAAAAGAATAGAAATAAAAAAATTAAAAAATGTGTATACATAATACCATTACTTTAGGGACACTATAATTATATATGAATTTCAGAAGAAAAAAACTAAGTGAATAAGTACTTTTTATCTAATATTAGAACATGGAGGTAATTATATCTGTCTAGGAAGAAAAATAAATTTATAATAATAAAGAATTCATATTCTATGGAATTTTAATCCTTAATATTAAGAATTCCTTTTTATTCAATTAATTATTAATAAAATGAATTGGATATTTTTGAATTAAGCAATATTTCGTAAAATGTTTATATTTTTTCCGATTTTTTTAGACTAGAAATGTATTGCCTTCTATGTAATTAATAAGAATATTTGTGAATATAGACGCATGTACATTACTGTGTCCCAATGAGATACTTCTATAATATTGAATTACAATTTTTCTCTCTTTTGTCATAAATATCAGCATCTTATAACGTTGTCTTTGATTTTAATTTCTATATCAAGAAACTTTTCTTCTTTGTTGTTACTACTCGTCTGTATTAAATTAAGATATTGTGGATGATAATTAGTTTAGGTTTAAAATTGCCTTTCTTGCCAAAAATGATAATGTCATCTATACAACGAAAAATGTAATATTCAGAATTATAATGAAAATATTTTCCAAATATTGTAAATATAAATTGGCAAAAGTTGTGCTAGTTGGCCTACCTTGTAGCAGACCTTTAATCTGTTGATAATAGTTACCATTATAATATATTTAGTTCTCTTTTAGTACAAACCGAAGTAGAGAATCAAATCTATCCAAATTAACATTTTTAAATATAAATTATCTTAATGTAATATTACAAGTAATTTAATCTTATCATCAATATTAATAGAGTTTAAAAGATCTTTAAAATCTAAACTATAGACCGAAGAAATCTTTTTATCTTTAATTTGATTAATGAGTTATTTACTGTTTTTAGTTTGGCTGTGAATTTCAGATTATTTAATGTATCTTGAATATATCATGGAGAATTTTGCCTTATTTGCTGATATATGTGTTACCGGCAAAGTATGAAATCTGGCATTCTATACAATGCCTAAATCTAGCCGTCAATGTATGAAATGATTCCTATTTCACACATTGCCTAGACATTCATTAGAATACCTAATGAGAAACCGGCAAAGTATAAAATTATGAAGTACATTTCAGATTTATTTCGAATATTGTCACTTGGCAAGACATAAAACTTTTAATGAGAGTTTCAGGCTCAGTATCTGTTAGTTGTACAATGTTGTTTGCTCGGAAATGTCAAAATACTCAATTTTACTTAAATTTGTTCAACAAAAATTTGGTTTTTTACTGTGCTACATGAAAATGGAGGAGCAAGCTATAGTGTTGGAGAAGGAGCCATGGTCTATAGAAGGGGTCGGCAACCTAAAATTATAAAATCAAAACAATTTAAAATATAAATAATCAACTTCGCACCCTCAGCGGGCCACCGTAAAATTATAAAACGTTGACCAGTCCGGAAGAGAAAACTGTTGGGAAGAACTGCTATACAGTATTACGTCACGGATTCTTTTTTCCTCCAATGGGGCTGCAGATTGGTATTTTTACCATTTTCAGACCTAGTACATTCTCCAGGGGATGGTATCCCTTTTTAGTGCGGCACTTTGTAGCCGATACCAATTGCCACTGGTAATTTTGACCCCCTGTTTGACAATGTGAACATGTTCTAGGAATTAATTTTCCAAGAGCAAAATTAAGTTCCGGATTCTATGGATATGATAGAATTCTGAAAGAACTTTCAACCAAACACAAAATTGTTACACGATATGAAATTGAACTATACATCCACCTACGTGAAACTTGCCAGAAAAAAACAGAAAACTATATTTTTTAAAAAGTATTGTAGTACAAAAATTTGATTTTTTTCCGAATGCCAATATATTGGCACTTGTAATGATTGAGAAATAGGATGGTTTCTATCAACTTGGAACTTGAGAAAGGAATTTCTATACAAGTATAAGCGAAATCACAATTTAAGAATAATTTTTTTAATGGCTGTCTCATTATTTTGTCAGAATAACGTTTGTACTTTTAGGAATATAAGTCATTGATATAATATCCTTTTCATGACCATTTTTCATACTTTGCCTAAATAGCTTTAGGCATTCTATACAATGCCTAGTCATTCTATACATTGCCTAGGCAAAGTATGTAATAAATCTCATATTTCATACTTTGCCTAAAAACGTCCGGCATTGTATAGAATGCCTAGTCATTCTATAGAATGCCGGCATTTCATACTTTGCCTGTAACATATGTATTAAAACCATTAGTATATGTACTAAACTTGACTGGGTTTGTGTGAAATTTAGGAGCAGGAAAAACATGCGGATAGTTAAAATTGTTATTCATTTGTATTCTTAAATGTTTATGAAAAGCCTAAATTCTATTAGTTATTTCTCTATCAGAAATTGATGACTTAATAAAAGCTGTATGATTAACAAAATATTTATTGATCATTAAAATATTAATGTATCTACATATGAAAGCACAATTTCCTGGCGCGTAATTAACATAGACAATAATAAATTTATTTTGCAATTTTTTAGACTAATTTTTATTTTTATTAGAATTGTATTATTATCTGTATTAAAGTTATCTTTATTAAGCTACTGTGTGATGGTATATTTGAATTCTCTGTGAAGGCTTCTAAGGGCATACAATATTTGATAGCTATTTTTTAAATTAATTGCTCAATGTGTGTGTGTGTGTGTCGTGTTTTGAGTCAACACCAAGCATTATTTAAAAATGGTTTTTATTCAACGAAACATTTCTGCTTCTGCTCCGAGAGAACGCACTGAAATATAAGTGACTTTCCACTTATATCAAGATGTCCTAAATACCTTTCTTATTGGGGAGATATATTTGAAAGTTAAGCATGACATATAATGTTATAAAAATAATTGTCGGAATAATTCTATTTAGGGCCATCTGTTCCTCGAAAGAAGAGGGTGCATAATTTAAACTCGAAGATGCAACGTAAAATAAAAGATAAATGTCATGTAGGGAATTTAATTTTAAGTCTAATTTAATTATTTTTACATTAATATATATATATATTAACCCACTTATTCGGTCCTAAGTCCGAATTGCATTTTGACTCGCTAGTTCTTATTTGTATTTCATTAGATTTGATCTTAATTTTTTTTTGTTCTATTTTATATATTTTTTCCATATATATATATATATATATATATATATATATATATATATATATATATATAGTAGGCTGTAATTTTATCGTTATATATTAATATAGTATTGTGTTTTTTTATAATATTTAAATTTATCTTAATATCCCTTACTTTCCTTAGACCCCAGAATATAAGCAAATCACAGGGGAAGGCTGTCTACCCGCAAAATTTTGTTTAAACCTGTAATCTTGATTCCTAAGGCCAGGAGTTTGCTATTGTACTACTGTGGATAATATTTCTTACTATCTTGACTAGTTAAGCTTAGGTTTTGTAACCTTTTGTATATATTTATGCATTATATATATCTATAGGGAAGTGTGAACTAATAGTTGGAATTGAATTAACACTTATTTGATAATCTGTACGGAAAATTAATCCCTTAACAGCCAATTAAAAATTATGCGATTAGCTCTCCAATGCCATCGCTTAACACGTAGGAGATGGTATGCCGTGTATTGGAGGGGGAAGGAACGAAAGGATTAAATAAGCAAATCCTCCGAGTTAAGTAAATCCTTCTTGAACTCTTTCAAGGTCACTTAATTGGCTTCCAAAGCTTCGGAATAATTTTATGGATATAAGTGCACAGGAAACATCGTGCTTCGTCGCAAAATTCAGTTTGGCTTTAGAGAACTGCAGCTACAAGGATGTCATTAACAATTTAATAATTATTGTTAAAACTAACAGGGTGGGTTTCCGGTCCCACATCTTTAGCCCTTTTTGACATTAAAAGTGCGTTTGATAAAATACTTGACCGATCTTATTTCATATTTTCCACTAAAACAGTATCCCACTTTATTTTCAAAATTTTTTTTATTCCTATTTGGTTAATCGGTGAGTTGTTTTTTGTAATCCTAATTTTTCGTTTAAGCCATTCAATCAACCAAGTCTGTGCTTGGGATTCCGTTCTTGACCCATCCATGTGGAACATTTATTTCAATCCAGTCTTAGGCCTTGACTCGGAAAAATGTTTGATTCAAGCTTTTGCAGATGACCTTGCTGTTTTCACCAGGGGTAAGGCCCGAAGGACTTTTAAAATTGAAACCAATTTAATTCTTGATCAAATCTCTAACAAACTCAAATATCTTAAATTTGTTATTTCTCCTGAAAAAACTTACTCAGTCTCATTTAGATGTACAGCCCGTGGTAGTATTGTGTTTTACAAGAAACCTATCTTTAAAATCAATAATGTTACTAAAAAATTATTCGAGTCTATTAAATATCTTTGGCTTATTATTGACAACTAGCTCTCTTGGTTCCCTCATATCAACTTTTTGAGGCAGAGAAATTTTCAATTATCTCTTCAATTTAATAGAATTTTGTTTTCAAAATATGAATTTAAACATTTTAAATTGTGGTACTTTACTGTGATTGAATCCATCATTATTTATGGTGCGAGAATTTGGGGTGTCTCACTCACATCTCGTCATATCCAAAAACTTAACACTATTCAAAGAATTTACCTTTTAAAAATCACGAGGGGTTTTAGGACATCACCCACCAACGCCTTACAAATCCTTTCTGGTGCTCCCCCAATTCACCTTTCTGTTAATAAAGCTTTTCTTAAATACAAAATCTGAAAACTTCGAAACTCTGAATTTAATAATATTATTGATTGTCATTCCATTGAAAAGTTTATTTCTCTCCACTCTGTGAAAGCTCATAATAGAATTATTATTTTTAATCAAATACAGGGACCTAATGAGTGGGAGCTGTATACCTACGGACCCAAAATTGGAACTGAGACCGGGTTTGCGGTGTGCATTTTTTATCGAGGGTCCCTTTTTGGGACCTATTCTTTTAAATTAAAACCCCACAATACAATCGGCAACTACAATTGGTATCTACAATCAGCTTCTCCGTCCTGTGAGCAGTTGCTAAAAATATTAAAATTAATACTTACATTGATAGTTTATCAGCCATTCTTTTCATTAAAAACCCTAACAATAAAATCGCTTTTATTAATTTAAAAAAAAAAAAACTCTCTATGTACCACAACTTTTATAATCTTTTCTGGGTTAAGGACCATAATAATAATGTGTTAATGATATTGCAGATCATTTTGCTAATGTCGCTACATCTAATGGTGTAGAGGTGAGTGTCTTCGCCCCTCTTTTTTATGTCATCAAAATCCTTCAAAATAATTTATTTATTACTGGGAGAGCTGGTGGTCAAACTCTAAAACTGGTTTAGGAGTCAAATCCTTCTTTCCCAAACCCAGTCTAGACATCAATTCCCATTCCAGTTACGTCCTGTATTTCTTAACAAACCATGGCCCATTTTTTTTCTTATTTGCATCGCTTTAAATTAAAAACTACTCCCAATTGTCTTTGTGTCTCTGTTGGGGATGCAGACCATTACGTATTTGCATGTCCTCTGACTAAGGATTTCCGTTTGGTCTCTCCATCTGAAAATGCTAAGAAAGCCTGGTTCCAATCTCTGTCGTTAAAAATCATTCCATTCACTCTAATCTAAAATCATGTATAAAAATTGCCTTTACAGTCCGGGATCAAATTCCTAAGGTGGCATTAGATTGGTATTCTTTTGTGCTCACAAGCGGGATTTTTTTCTCCTCTCCTTCCCCAAATGTTTCCTGCCTTTTCTCCCCTCTTTCTTTTTCGTCTTAATCTTAAGCCCTATTTATATTTCTCAAACAATAAATTACAGCTTCCAGTATACTAAAATTGTAACTCTTGGTTAACAATTTTAGTATACTTTGTGGTTAATTTATTGTTTTTGTTAGCAAAAAAAGATATCTCCAATGAAATTCAATAATTTCTCTTCCCCCTTTTTTCTCTCTCTTAATTTTTATTTATTTTTCACTGCTGCTTTCTTGCTTTATGTTTCTTTACAAAAAATGGGGGAGGAGATCTCGAAAAAAGGGGAATTAAGGGGGGGGATATCAATAGGAAGTGGTGACGCCAACTGAAAAAAATTGATTCCAAAGAAACATTTTTTAAATATTATTTTTATTTATGCTCCCGTACTTTTTTATTGTCTGAATGGTGCATTTGTTTTGGATAATTTTATTACTTTTTTTATGCTTTTCTAAGAAAACGGGAATTATGTAAAATGTGAACTTAGTTTTTTTAAATATAGGCTGGACGTGAGGGTGGTTGTTTCAAGAGGGATCGGGACTGTAGCTCTAAATCCTCTTCGGGTGAGCTCGGTTCCTTTGAGCGTTAATCATCACCCCAACTTAGCGATGGAACATTTTGTTAAATTCAAGACCAAAGAATTTTGAAAATGTTGAGGTACTCAAGAAAGACACGCCATGATCAGGACGACTCATTTTTTTTTCTATGACGATACACGAATTTCCTTAAAACTCTGAATTTAAACTAAGTTGTGGCATGAAGGTTATGCTTGGAGAGAGTTCGAGGAAGGAGCAGACATAATCATAAAAATAGCTACTTTTATTCTATTTTTAGCATTTTATGCAGTATACAATTTTATGACTTAACTTTGGAACTTAACTCCGAGACTCATAGGATAGGAAATCCTAACACTTAATCAGATATACTAAACAAATGATAGTACTTATCTGGATTTGAAGATCCTTGTATGATACTTCTCGAAGCCCGATAGCTTGGTCAGCTACAAGATTGATTTGTTCACCACTTCCTGGTGGATTCTACGGCGACTTCTAATGTCAAGACGCATGACCACCAGTCGCCAGTCATTTACTAGCACTTGGATTTCACGCTTAACGATCAAAGCTTAAACATTAACTCACATACTCAACGGAAGGCACTTAAATAGTAGTCACATTGCATAAAATGAAGTCATATCTATGGAAAGCAGTTTATAAACTAAAACCACAATTAAAGAATATATTTTTCCAAGAGAATTAGTAGAAAAATTCGAATAGTACCCGTTACAAAGTTATTTAATTTAAAATATTAAATATAAACTTTCTAAATTATGTTTAATAATAGGCCCACGTACAATGTTAAAGGCATTTCAAAAGAAAATTGTGATTAACTTTTTTCAACTTTTATTTTTGTTCAAGGTGAAAAAGTTAAATAGTGTAAAACTTTGAAATGCTGCTAATTTTATATAAAAGAAAAATCGTGTTAATGAGCTTTTTATATAAGTAATAAATGTCTTGAATTCAATTCAAAAGCTTTAATTCATTCCAACTTGTTATATCACAAATCCAATTTTAAAACAATAGCATTGCAAAAATGGTAAGTTAAATTTAGAACGAATTAGCAACAAATACTAGTGAAATTTCTCCATTTTTCAGAATTCTACGTGCGATTTTTTTTCTAATGGGGCTGCGCATCGGTTTTTTACCTTTGCAGACCTAGTTTATTCCTCACGAGCTGGTATCACATTTTAGTGCGGCACCGTATAGGGGATATCAATTGCTGCAAGTAATTTTGACGCCCAGTCTCCTCCCTAGATGGATGCACCTGAGCTCTGACGATGCGATGCAATTGTGCAAGTGGAAGTCATTTTTTATGGCTTTTTTGTCCTTTAAACTTAGCTAAGCGAAAAGCATTTTTTAAGGTATAGTTATTGAAAATGAAAAAAAAATAACTTCTTTTTCGGTCTATCTCAATACATACACACGTACAAACATTGACATATGTCTTTCCCTGCAGCAGTTAAGGCAAACATTTAGTAGAATAAATATAATATAAGCTGAAATAGATCAAATATGTTTGATCTTCAATGTATTTGGTGAAATATATGTACCCGTTTGTATACATAAGGTTTAGCTTGCCTTTTCGCTCAGAAAAATAAACATATTTTATAAATCCTATAGAATGTATTTATAAATTTAAGCCAAAAAGATAATTTTTCCTGATAAGAGTGTTAAGAATTTTTTTTCTTCTTATAACAATATGCCCCTTTTGTTCTTTTCGATATTTATTTTGTTGGAATATTCTTATAAGCTGAAAAAAAATATTGAATCGAAAGCAGTAAAAGAATCAAAGAACTTTTATTTTGGAAGTCTTATTCTGTCTAATTTCATGCATGGATATTACATTCATGCATCTTCAATACCGGGAGGCAATATATTCTTATATTTGATGAAAGATTATTTTGAGGTAAGCTACAAGATTATTTTTCTTGGTTTGCTTTGCTTTCTAAAAGATGTTAAATTGGAATGTACCCAGATAAACTTACAAATAGATTTAAATTTAAATATTAATAATTTAAAATTATATGGTAAATAATACTTAAGGTTTTCTTTGATGCTATTTTAAGAGACCTTAAAGCTGCAAATCTTAAAATAGTGATATTTTTTAATCGCTGTGAATGGAAAAGTTGCATTTCGCCTAACTGAATGAAAAAGCAATATTTTTTTTAATTGAAAATGTATTTAGCTATTTTACTTTTATAAACCAATCTTAATAAACTCCAATCATATATTTTATTTTAAAATTTTTATTGAAAGGGATGATCTTTGAAACCAAATATTTCTAAAATAAAAAAAGACTGAACGGTGGATTAAAAAATTATATAATCCTATGAGAAAGTGAAAAATTCCTGCGGTTTCCAAATATAGTAAAGTACCTCAATAATTATTATAAATTAATGAAGTCCTACCATGGCGTTATAGTAAAGCTTAATTCATAAAAAAATGACTGACATCTTCAAAACTGGATATGTTAAATATGTCATGGAACAGCACATACATTTCTCATTGTCGAACTGCATTTGCCAAAAAAAAAAATCAAAATTTGTGTAAATACATGATTTTAAACTCCTAACTGACGATCGGAAGTAATGCGAATCGCTGCTCCATACATGCATTTTTCATGTAGGCAAATGTATGTGATGTATTTAAAGGAAAAGAAACGACACAAATAGTCAATTTTTTTCACTGGAATAAGTAAATATTTCGCAAACCCAGCCAAGATCTTTTAATTGTATTTCAAAGCCTTCAGAATTGTTTTACTGGTAGCAGCACAAGGAAAGGAACCATATTTCGGAAAGTCGTATATATATGACTGAGACTCATAGTTCACTAGTTGAGGGAGATTGATAAATACGCCGGTGGCAATTAAGGAGTTAATTACCATTATCAAATATTTAATCTAATTCCATTAAATAATTTAAGTTCGTATTCCTGCAAAGAATGTATGGGTTGGATAGTGTTAGATTTGTTGGAAACTAATTCGTAAATTTGCAAAAAGGCTTGCAAGAGCCTTAAGACAACAAAAATCAGAGTTCAAGACCCATAAACACGTTTCTAATGAAGTGATGGAGACCTACAAGCCGAAACATACTCGCAGTATAAATTACAAATGTGTGGGTGTTCTGAGATGTCGAAAAATGATAATTTCAAACTAAGGTACAGCATGATCCTAATAAAGAAAACAGGATCACTGAGAATCAACGTAAAGATACCATCATTGGTTAGTGGTTGTTGCATATTTCTCGATTGTTAGCAGCAAATTCATTCACATTGAGTATTCTTTGTGATTTTGGAACGGTAGATTAGTCAGAGATGCAAATTTTCAAAGCTTCGACTCTCATAAAAATGGTAAAAAGTCTATATCACAGTTGTGAATGAAACATCTAGAAGAGTGTATGGAGCTGAAGAAAGAGACGGTATGATCTGAACAACTCTTTTCTGAAAAATAATACTGTCTTATATTCTTTTTTAAAAAAATTGGAATTTAAAGCTATTTTTTGGAATAAAAACACTGAAAACCTGTCCAAACAATGTTTTGCAGCATATCCACAAAGTGTTAAAAATATTCAAAATTAGAATTATTTTCATCAATCACACACACACATTAAGTTTTTTTTTAAAGTTAAAAATGTAAAGTCATATAAAATGACAAAATGTTGTCATTTTAACAAACGAAAATATTAGTCTCTTGTGGTTTTCCAGCAGTTAAAGTTAAAAGAATTTCTTAGATACTAATATTTATTTATATATATATATATAATAAATATTTTGTAATATAAAAACCGACGTACCAAGAAGAAATTGTCCACATGGGAGGAAATTACCTTTTCCACATAATTTACGATGTAATATCCGAATGGTTATCTTTAGGCATTTAATGATGACCTAGTAAGCGAAATGTAATATAGAATCGGAAGGATACAGACAACAGTGGATGCTGAAATTTTAAGGCATAACTTGAACGAGCACGTGTTCCATTGATACAAGGGGACTGCATCAATAAGTCGAAGAGTTTTTCCCGAACATTATGAGCAGATGATAACATTTTAAAGAGAGGACGAGATAAATATCTGCAATCGGGATGCAACAAATACATTAACTATTAGATCAATTCAGATTGAAACAAAATGCAAACCAACGTCATGTTAATATCTAGAATTTGTCATGGTATAGAACTCTATTTTTTTCTATCTCTGAAGATGGGTATGGATCATATAATTTATCGTACAAGTGAAAAGCTTCATTTTACACAGAAAGCTTTGACACCAAAATGAATAATGATTATATATCCTAGTAAATATGATTTTTAAAATCAAATTTTTCTGTAAATACTCGTACTTGGAATGTCTAGTTGAAGTTCGGGTAGTTAGAGTAGTATATGTTTATTGATCTGCTTTATTTTACATCGGAAGTGCCATTGAAAAAGGCAATTAAATAATAATATTATCGTGTATGTATATTACATTGATATTTAGAAATCTTTCATAAGGCATACTTGAAACTATTCCATTTACTTGAATGTAACAAGTCAATATATGCTTACAAGAAATAAAACTAGATGAATATAATGGGAGTTTCGAGATAAATTGCTTTTGAAACGTAATTTTGATTTCTATTACTTAAAAATTATGAATACTAAAAACGATGATGAATTATGTTAAGTACCAGTTGACACTAAGTCCTTTAACCTTTCAAAATTCAATAATTCACGGAAAAATGTTGGTAGAGGGGTAAAAGTGACACAGATATTTGAAATAACGTGGGATTTTATTAAAAGCTAAATTAAAGTGCGAAAAACGGTCATCAGATGGCGCTGAACAGCAATACAGCATTGACACTGCATGCGAATCGGGTATAAAATGAGCTGTAGTCAGAAAGGAAACGAATACATCAGCAGTTGTGGCATGTTGACTTTACCAGAAAAGGTATTGTTAGTAAAGATGTAATACTAGAGTGGAAAATCTATTACTACAGTGATACAAACCTATCGCCACAACAAGGATGCGAAAGATCTCTTGCTCACACCATTAAGAGAAGATCACGTGCTTCGCCTCTACTTCCGTTCGGGCATGACCTCCCTGATCCCAAGACCTCATACCGCGTGAATTTTGGATGTGGGGTTTCTTAAAATTGAATGCCGACCAGCCTCAATAAAGATGCTAAAGAAAACATCTAACAGCAAGTTCTCATCATATCTACAAATATGCTTTACAGTACTTTTCTCAACATTATCCCTCGCCAACAAGAATTATAGAAGAATGACGGTCGACATGTTGAACATATGTTAAAAAAAATATTATTTATTGCAAAAATCAGTTATTCTGCTAATGACTGATTTTGTTTTATGAAGCGCCATCTGTTGGTTAATTTTTGCACTTTCACTGATTTCAGTAAAACCTCATTTCATTCCAAGAATGAGTGCCACTTTTTATCTCTCAACCTACGTTATTCCATTAATTATTGAATTTTGAAATGTTGACAGACTTTTAGGTCATCTGATTGATCCATGAGTGTCTTCAAAGTTTCTATGAGACAAATCAATATTTTATCAAAGAGAAAAAAATTAAAACATTCTAATAATCGTATAATACTTTTATGCAAAACGAAATCGACATAAATCTCCTTCTTTTGTTTACTAACGAATTTAATCAGCAGGGGAAAACTTTAATTAACCTCTTAACCACATTTCTTGCTAGTGGCTTTCACATGCACGATAAAGATTTCAAAATTATTCCGAGTCGCATTAAATTCTTTTTCAGAATCTCGTGGCATGGGTGTTATTTGAGATCCCAAGAAAATATTTCAATTACAGAGGGTGTTACCGACAAAGCCTCAAGAATCGTTTGGGGATTTTTCTCAACTGATTCCTTAACAAAGGGGAAAGGGCTAATCTCTTCTGAATTATTTCATTTAGGCTACACATTGTTAGCTTCCCTTCAGTTTTAAAGGACGCTTTATTTAAGAATGAAAAAGGGTAATAAGAGATGGCGTTAAAACTGGAAACAAAGAATCAATGTTTCATACAAGTGAACAGCTGATGAAGTGGAATGTAAAATACTGCTTCAAGGTTTAGATTTGAGGTTTTACTGTTAAATTTCACAAGATTCTCATAAACTTTCGGGATGTATCATCAAAAGTTAAATTTCACATTCTATATTCTTTGCTAATGAAAGGAATCGTTCTCTTAGAACGGGTTTATGCATTTTTTCCTACCAATTCTTGCACAAAACAAATTTTATTGAAGTGAAAACTTCTTTAACGGCGTTGGGCGCTTTTTGGTCGGGGGGAATCTTAAGGGTTCGCGTCACCGACATGCTCTGACTGGCGCACGCGCAGTGTGCAGTTCACCTAAAGATACTTTTGGATGGGTGAAATCTCGTGCGTTCGCGTCACCGACATGCTTATAGCAGTATATCTGTAGCTATATAACTGACGTATAGTGCTGTGTATATCTTATAAGTGAAATTCAATGGATTTAGTGAAAAGTTCAATGTGTATATACTGTGCATTGCTCGTTGCGATTCCGAGAAGGGGCAATACATATTAAATGTTGCCGTTAAAATTTCGCCTATAAAATCTATGAGACAGATACAACAATTTTTATTCGAAAATTTGATGATTTATACAAAAGAAGGTTCTGAAATACTCGAAAAAAGAATTTGCTAAAAATATGATAATGTGCCGATGGTTTTAAGTGGAGACTTCAATATTAATTTTGCAGAGGATAAAAATCTACCACTAATTGAATTTCTAAATGAAACACTTAATTTAAATATGTCCAGTGATCGAAAACTCAGTACTACAAAATATAAAACGACGATCGATGCTGTTTTTACACGCGATACTTAGATAAATTTGAATCAAACATTTTCCTTTCTTACTTTAGTTACCATAAGCCTATTGTATCTTTGTTTAGAACAAAATGAAATAATTGAAAGTACAAAAGTCTAAGTATTGTTGAAATTAATGATGACAATGATGCAAACAATTAAAATAATGTTAAAAATCAAGTACATTGAAATTTAAGTAAATACAAATACTACCCATAAATAATATATGATTGAATATAAATTGTTATTTCAATTGAATTGTATTTTTATTTTGTCATGATCTAGTACAGCCCGTAACATATATTTTTTTTGAGACTCTAGGTAGACTCCTTGTGTGCCAACAAGTATAACACAAGGCTTACAAACGTAAGTCAATACTCGATCAATAGTGGTAGGAAGTTTTAAGTACAGGGATACAAGCACAAATGGGAAATCGAAAGGTAAAAAGAAACAAGACGGGATGCAAATACAATAAACACAGTACAGAATACAACATTGCTCACATGCAAAAACGGAGACATTCAGTAAATAAAATTATACAATGGTGAAGGTTTGGAAGCACATGTGTGATCAGAATAAGACTTTCAAAATACAAATGAGTAAAAGCATGCATACACACAAATACTTAAGAATATACACACAGACATATATATATATACATATATATATATATACGCACTTTAAAAAATCCAGAGAGAGATACATACGTACACAGTAATTGTTAGCAAACACACACAAAATAATAAAATAGTAAAAAAAACACAATTTTTTTTTTAAATAAAAATAATTAAATTGACAATCTAAACAATACGAGAAAAAATGCTATTAATATATGCACAAAACGATGTAAAATAAGACTTGCTCTGAATAAAGGCAGAGAAAGGAGGAAGCTACGCTATATTGTTCTTTTGTAGGCAATTCATGAGGGTACGTCTTTCGGAAGAGAATTTAGCACAAGCAAATATTAGATGCTTGACATCCTGGACTGAGTCACTGGAGCAAGAACACTGGTCAGTAGGTGACAAATTAAAGCGTTTCAAATAGGCTTTAAAGTTTCCATGCCCAGTTAGAAACTGGGTAAGTATAAAATTAGGTTGAAAGTGTGAAAGCCTTTAAACGTCTCTGAATAGAAGGAATAAATTCCTTGGTGAAGAGCGCATTATTTGATATTTGATATAATTTATTCCACTCAGAAATAATTTTTTCCTTAAAAATATTTTTATAATATGATTTTGGAATGCTCATAGGAATCAAAAAACTTAATTTTGTAGCTTCTTTTGCAAGCCAGTCAGCACGTTCATTGCCATAGATTCCCGTATGACCTCGAACAAAAGAAAAGGAAACTCTTACACCTCTGGGCTTCGAAGAAAATTGAGATCAATTTGCGTTTTAACAATCAGTTGATTTTGAGAATCAATGTTATTTAAAGCATATAAAGATGAAAGAGAATCACTGCAAATTAAAAAATCCGATGAAAGGTTTTCGTTTTTACAGATCCAGGAGACTGCTTGAGCTATGCAAAGTAATTCAGCCTGAAACACACTACATTCATCTCTTATTCTAAATTGGCGAGTTTCAATTTCAATAAAATCTTGGAAAATAACAAATGCAAGGCCAACCTTATTGTTAATTTTGCTACCATCTGTAAAGCAGACAACAGGAAAGTTGTCTTCGATATTTTTACGATAATTAACAAAATTAAGGGGAAATCGTTCAGAAGGATGAGGGAGGTCAGAAAATCGCAGGGTACCATCTAGACTCTTATTGGTACAGTTCTTTATTGCATTCTTGAATTCATTATTTCTGATTATAAAGATGTCAATAGGTGGAAAGCCCGAGATAGCAAACACAGCATCATAGGATATCGTTCGATACCCAGAAATAACTCGAAGAAGTATTCTTCGTTGAATTTTTCGCAGGAGACGACAATTTATTTTCTTCTTCAAGGCAGATCCCCAGATTCGTGAACCATAACAGATAAATGGAACAATGCCTTGTTTATAAATGAGGGATGAGACATTGGACTTGATCCCAAAGCTATTTCTGGCAACTCTGTTAAGACCTAGCAGAATTTTTTCACACTTATTTGAAAGATGCAGAATATGTTGCTTCCAACAGAATTTACTATCAAGGACAATACCAAGATATTTTAGTTCCTTCACACAATCGAGGGGAATCCCATTAAGGGTGAGGTTGCTAGTGAGGGTGTTGCTTTCACTAGCAACCTCACCCTTAATGGGATTCCCCTCGATTGTGTTGAATAATAAAAAAATACATAAACATACATTTAGTTGTTGCTCGGAGTGTCAATAGATGTGAAAACCAGATTAATGTTGATAATTTTAATTCAAACATTATGAAATTTCCAATTTTAATACTAAAAGTTCTAGGTTTTCACTTCTATCGGCAGTCTCTATAACTGCCAATTTTTTTTACTTGCATTATACTTTAAGCTTAGGGTCATATTTGGAAAGTTAATTAAATAATCAAAGATTTTTAATCATTAATCAAAGCTATAATTCTGCATACTAAAGAAAATTTGAGAAAACGTTGAAATGTTTATTTGAGGAGATGTGGCTAATTAAATGATTTGCAATTTCGAAAATTCCTAATTGCATATTAAACAAAAGTTTTCATATTAGAATGAAATGGGCATTTTAAAAAACTAGCTTTAAATACTAATATGATAAAACGTTGCATTATTATTAGTGAGTTTTATTTTTTAAATATTGAAAATACTTAGCTTTATGGGATGGAAATAAAACGTAGGGAGCTATAATATATTAAAAAGTTTTTCAAAGGTTTTAAAGTTATATTTTAAAAAATCACTCCATAATCAATCTTTTTTTTTAAAAAAAAAATCATGAATGAAATATTTGGAAATGAAATGAATAATTTAGAAATGTGTAAAAAGAGAAGTATTTATAAACGTATTCTGATAACACAATACTTATTTTTATATGCATTTGTTGTTTGTCCAAACAATTCGTTTCATTCAATTTAACACATTCCTTTTCGTTCCTGTGAAAATGATGGGGTGAGATTTCGCTCTCTATTTCTCATGTTGTTCGTGATATTTCCGGACTGGAGTGTTCAACAGTCACGAACAAGAAATTGCAATTCCATGCACCCAGAAAAATATTTAGTCCCTATTTTACATATCCGATGGCAATACTAGACTATTTATAATATAACTGAAAATAGTTGTGTGATTTATTTACAAAAAACTTAAATTTTAAACTGCGATTATTTTTATACAGCTTTTGAGTACAAAATAGGTACTGTTTCAGTATTTTCTTCAGAATTATGCAATCATTAAGAGTTTTAGATTATTTGTTTTGCGGGAATTTCTTGATATTTCTATTATGAGCTAATTTTAATGTAATCGTCTTTACACTCCATTTTTTCAGGCATTTATTCCTCGCCTTTTATAAACAGACGAGACTTTTATTATAAGGCACAATTTAATCAATTTAAGAATTAAAAATGTAATTTTGAAATAAATGATTTATACTACCTAAACCTTATCATTTGATGTTTTTAAGCAAATTCACGATACCTTTTTCAAAAAGATTTCTTGTTTAGTAAATTTAATCAGTTGTTTTAGATTTATAGGACACTAATATATATGTATATATATTTCCTTTTTACTTTATATATAAATAGTTTTTATACAGCAGATGTGGCCACCCTTTTTGGAAAGAGTGCCATTATCTCGTAAGAAAATATATGCGTGCCACTTCCGATATTTTGAAATAATAAAAAAAAAGTGAAAAAAATTGTTACTTATTAGTTTACTATGGGATTTTCGTGCAAGTAGCACATTTTTTAGTGGAGGTCTAAGTATAGAGGTAATTTTAAAATAATATAATAAAAACACAAATACTGCTTAGGCTTCATTGTTATTAAACTTTTTACATGTTCAATCAGTTAAGTTAGGCATTAAATAAAAATAAATCATTTAAAAAACATTTTATTCTAAATAATTATTAAACACTCTGTACTTACCTAAACTGGCTTTTAAAATTGTACTTTCATCTATTACTTTTTCTATTTTTATTTCTTTACTATTATTAGCTCTTGAAGATGAAAAGAAAATAAAGTGGTGTGTTTCGTACCAATCAGCTAGTTTTGAGAGATATTTTGTTTTTATGAGTTAAAAAAAAATATTTATTCACAAACATTCTGATCTAAATTTTGAGAGAGGGTTTTGTCTGAAATAACTGCATTTCAATAAAATTGAGAAAAAAATAGAATTTATTATTATTATTTCTCAAAATTTTTAATAAATCCTCTCGTATCACTTATCTAAATCCGCCATGCCACACTATAGCACGCTTGCCGCGGTTTGGCTACCTATGGTATAATCCATCAAATAATTTTTCTGTTGTTATATTCTTGTATACTTAATGCTTGATATTTTATGCAACATAATATTGCATTATTCACCTCTTTTAAACATTGGAATTATTTAAACTTTTGAATTTTTGTTCCGTTCAATAAGTATCAAATAAAGTTGTACCTTAATTAGTGTAAATATAGTAATTGCTGAAAGTGGTCAGAAATAAAATAATTAATAAAATTTACGAAATGAATGTTAGTTCCTTGCTTAGCATTATTGTGTAACCAAAAATAAGGCAGTGAAAGCCAAACGTTGTTTATGAAATAATGTAAATATTTCATTAAAATAAAAATATGCCTTATTTCTATTATCTTTAGTACGCTAAATGAAGACTTAAATTCTCCTTGTCAACATCTTTAACTGTCTATTGCATACCATTCGTATATGGCACAAAAGCTCATTAATATAAAAAAAACTAACCTTTATTCCATCGAAGAATGACAACAGAAATGTATCAAACATGTTCTTATTCAGTTTGATAAAAATGAAATTAAATAAGAAAATTTGTAAAATTCTTTTGTCTGTGTATGTATTTTTTCAATCATGTGTGTAACGCGTATTATAACGTATACTATACTATCTTTTCCCGAAATGGATACGTAGAAATCGTAATTTTTTTGTACATTGTTCATTAACTTTTCTCTTTAATGTGTATCTTAAGCAGAAATTATGATTAATGATTTACTTGTTTCTAATAGATAGGATCATTGAAATTCTACCCAATATATATTACTATCAATTACAATTGCTACTGCTAGAAGGCCACATGATACAGATGTGAAATTTAAATGACAGGAAAAAGGTGCTGTGATATGCAAAAGATTAGCCTTTCAGTGCAGTCAGACTAAGTAGGTGTCCGTAACAATACCTACAATAGGTTTAAATGAGGAAATTACTCAGCCGGTTTCTCATACTCAAATTTCGTTTGAATTTTGCTGCCTGTTAAAAAGTTGTGGTACCTCGTGTAAGAAGCAGAAATGGGTACCAGCACGTTTTAGACTTTGATAAAGGTCGAATTGTAGCGATCCGGGATTGAGGTTTATAGTATCGCAGTATTGCAGCTCGCATCGGTCCAGATCCAATGACTGTTAGCAGAATATGGAATCGATGGGCTTAGGACGGTAAAATGGAAGGCCGTGCTGGATCTCAAAGGCCAACTATAACTAGGAACCGAGAAGACAGGCATGTTACCCGCGTATTCTTAATGGATCGTACGCCAAGTCCCAGGTCCTGAGTGTAGAAATTGAGTCGTTTTCAAGACAACAAGTGTCTTCAGGAACAGTTCAATGACGTTTGTAGCAGCATGGACACTCAGCTCGGAAATCATAGCTGCAGCTACCCTTGACGCTGCATCACAGACAGGAGAATATTCAGTGGTGAGATTAGCGATGAACCTGGGCGGACATCAATTTTCCAGATGAATCCAGGTTCTGCTTACAGCATCAAGATGTCCGCATCCGTGTTTGATGGCATCGTTTTGAAAGCACATTGGCAGCGTATATTCGTCATCGTCATACTGACCCATAACCTGGCGTGATCGTATGAGGTGCAATTGGATACAAGTCTTGGTCACCTCTTGTTCGCATCGGTAATTTCAACAGTGCACGCTACATTTTTGATGTGTTACGCCCCTTGGCTATATACCCTTTATTCGAGCCCGGTAAAACCCTACCATTCAGCAGGATAATGCACGTCATCATGTTGCCGGGGTTGTACGTACTTTCCTTGATACGGAAAATGGTCTGATGTTGCCTTGTCCGGCATGCTCACCAGATTTCTTGCCAATTAAAAACGTCTAGTCCATGTTTACCGAATGACTGGCTGGTCACTATACGTCAGTCGTTACAGTTGAGGAGTTGTGACATCCTGTTTGAAACTGAATGGGCATCTGTACTTGTACATGCCATCTAATCTCTGTTTGACTCAATGTCCAGACGTATAAGGGCTGTTATTACTGCCAGAGGTGGTTGTTCTGGGTACTGATTTCTTCGAATCAACGCACCCAAATTTCTTGAAAATTTAATCACTTGTTATTTGCAGTATAACATATTTGTCCAATATATATCATCTTATTATCTGCATTTCTTTCTGGTGTAGCTCTTTTAATGACCAGTAGTGTTAAAAGTAATGCAAAATAGTTATATTAAAGATATTTACTTTTTTCTCAAAAATTAATATTGCGATTAATTTTTCTCCGGTTCCCTCACTTAAGTGATTACAGTTCTCAATGAAATTGATTGGCATCCCGTGATATTTCGGTAAGCGAAATATTTATGTTAACTCCGCTTCATATACTTTATTTTGCTACGTTTTCCATGGTTTCAATTAATCGGATCACGTGTCATCTATGAAGCTGATAAAAATTACCAAAAGAAAAATGTAAAAGTTTTGCTACATTTTCAAAAACATTTAGAGTAGTTATTAACAAATATTTTAGACAGACTAATCATGACCATTTTTAATTTGTCTGCATAACTATCATAGGCTTTTATCAACAGATGTATACATCCTATTTTCCAGTTAAAAATATTTTCTTTTCTATTAATAAGCTCCAATATACTGTATTCCATACAAGATTCATCTATAATTTCAAAACTTTATAACTACAAAAAAAAATTCAGATAAAATATTTCCTATCTCATTCTTTCTTTTCAAATATATATATATATACATAACTACAAGTATAGGGCAAAATAATAGGAACACCCATCTAAAAAGAATCATCTTTTGACCGCCAAATAAACGGTCACCATGTGTCGCAACCGTTTTCCTCCTAATGACGGGGAAAAGGAAGGCATGAGAGTATTGACAAATTCAGGTGAATGTTGGCTGGCCAAAAAACATTGTTTAAACCTGCAATCCTGGTTCCTAAGGCCAGGAGTTTATTCTAGTATTTCTGTGGCTAAATTTATTCTATCATGACTGTAGTTATCTTACGTATATAACTATTTTTTGCATATTTTTGTAATATATATATTCATATTGTTGCGAATTGGGTGTAGTCAATGTTTAATTTCTTCTCAAGGCGACATGGTACCTAAAGGATCTTCAAACTATCCATATGTTTTATTGACTTATATGATACTTGAATCATAATAAACATGATTTCAAAATTACAAAGCTTTACCTGGTTTTTTTTGAAGCTATGGAACACAATATTTGATACTGGACAGCAGATTAAATAAAACTGCCAAGCCCACTTTACATATCATCTATCAGAAAAGTGCCTGATAAAAAGTGAATTCATTATTTTTCTACCGCTCATCAATGACACTAGCATATGTGGAACAACATAAGCAGTAAAAAAATATTTCAAGAAAAATTGAGAAATTCATGAAAAAATTCCAGTCTGTGTGTTGTTTATTGAAGAGGAAATGAATTTGGTCAAGATTTAAAAATGGTGTGGGATTTTTATATATTATGCTCGAAATTAAAACTTCAAAATGGATTGTCCCAATGCACAAATACTAAATCTAATTTTGACAACTCAGTTAATTGAAAATCTAACTTTCAGAGAATAGCAAAATTCTCCCATTTTTATTTATTTGTTTTCGGTGTTATATATTTCTTTATACATATCCAATGTATGTGAAATTTAACACACAAATAATAAAAGTATTTTAAGATATTTATTTACACCCAAATGCACAGATGCAGTTCTGCAATTTTGATATATTTTACCTATGAATTGTTATTTGGTTTTGCTTTCATTCATGTACACTATTTAACAGTGGAAGGCTTTTAAAATCACGTAAATAAAATAAAATGAAGGCATAAACATCTTTTGTACATGTTGTGTATTATTTAAGTTGTAACACTGGGGATGAAATTAGCTCTGATATGTGTGTATTCATTTTTTATAATTATTAAGGTAAGGTTTTATGAAATATTGATCTTCCATTCCTTTTTTTCTATATATTCATTATGGCAGTATACTG
Source organism: Trichonephila clavata (assembly GCA_019973975.1). Lineage (NCBI taxonomy): Eukaryota > Metazoa > Arthropoda > Arachnida > Araneae > Nephilidae > Trichonephila > Trichonephila clavata. The sequence continues at coordinate 97,776 of BMAO01011150.1, read as the reverse complement.
TTTAATTGTTCTACATTTTTGTAATTTCTTATGTTAGGCAGTTTTGAATAAGCTAATTAACATTTAATAAAAGTTTCAGACTATTCGATGAATATTATAGTATGCTATTCATGGAATTATAACTTCACACTGATATGTCCTCATGTTGAATTTTTGATCACATACTGTTTTTGATAATTGAAGTAGCGATGTGAATAAATGCTCTAAAATGTATGTTTTGAAAACTTGTGTGTCGAATTATCTCTAAGATACGTAGTAATTTTTGTTAAAAAATTTCAAAATCAAAACTATTGCTTTTTTAAGAATTATTGTATGTCCCAGAACGAAAAAAATAACATAAAATTATAATGAGCATTTATATAAAAAACACATACATAGTTTTATATTATATATTATAAGGTACTTTGAAAAAAATTTGAAAGAAAGTATGCATATTAATTCTTTAGGGATTTTAAAAAAAAACGTTTAAAAATTCACATTTTACAAAAATTTGCAATAATTTTGAAATTTTTATAAGGAATTATTACTTAATAATGGTCTTTATTAAATACAATTATAACCAAATTTTTAAAATTAAAAATAAAAGAAGATTGTAGAGATGGTACCCAGCTGTCTTAAAATTGCGTAAATAAATTATAGTTGGATGTTTAATACTTTAATCTTACTTTCTCTTATATGTCTTTTATGATATATATTGTAATATTCTCAAGCAACGCTTTTCCTTACATTATAATGGTGTTTCAATGGACGATACATCCAAGTTGGCATCCTTTTAGGCAACCAAATATTTTTAGCGACTTGGCTATCGTATGGATGCTTCTAGAGAGTACTGGAGAAATTTTTTACTATCACTATCTATGACGTAAGCTATTTTTTTAGAAAGAGTTTGAATACACCCGTGCAGACTATACACAGCAGTCACTTGCGGAAACTGAGCCAGTATTAGTTTGGCTGCTGAAGTGGATGAGAGGTTGCTTGGGTTTTATCTGTAACATTACGTACTTTTATTTGTAGACGCCGAGAGTTTCGTCTAAGCACTGTAAAGAGTGTGAAAACCTTCTGGAATTTATTAGGCGAATTTTAGAGCTGAATCCTGTGTTTTATGGATTGTTTTTCCACAATAAATTTTCATCGCTCTTAGGAACTGTTTTTCTCTTGTAAACTGATAGCATACAATCCACGAGCCACTATCTACTTAAAAGTATATATATGCACATATGCTAGTATTTATACGTACACGTTAATGCCATGATCATAATAGGAAAAATATCTAACTATGCATGTACATATTTTTTTATTTTTAATATTTTATTAATTAAACTGTAGTGTATTTAAGGTCACTCGGTAACTATTATTCCTCGTAAATTACTTGGATAACAGTCATCTCTGTGAATTATTTTGAGAAACAACAGAAGTTATAAAGAACCAGTTATCTTCAAAATATATTAAGTAATTTCTGAAAATCACTGGAACCTGAAAAGGCGAATCATAAACTTTCTTTAATTAATTTACACAACTTGTTAGCTTCTACACAATTCATTCAATTACAACAAAGGTTTCAGTCTGTATCTGGACTTCGTCTCTGCAACGAGCTGATATATTCAGCTATAACACTGTTTGGCTAATCAGCCGCAAAAATTTCTCAGCGACTACTTTTGGTCGCAATTCGTTTCTTTTCCCCCTCAGTTTCATACTCCCTTTATCTTTAATCTTATCACACTGTGATAAACTAATAATCTTGCGAATAATTTTATAATTCTTAATTTCAATAGGTTTTGATGCATTCTATTAATTTACAAATAAGAATTAAAATAAATAGCACAGAAGGGAAGTATAGAAGAGGAATTTCGGAAAACTTATGTGTGTGTTATTTAAAAACTCTGATATTCCTTAGATGTTACATTAACAGTAATATATTTTATTACAGAAAATATATATTATTTTCGCAAAATAAAAAAAAAATGTTTCTTTTAATTTATTTTTTGACTAATATTTACTAAATATCACCTGACAGATAGACCATATTTGATAAGAATATAATTTATTTGCATTTATATTTCTCAATATTTGAAAATTCTGTCCCTTATAAATTTCCAAATATCCCATAACGGTGTTAAAAAATACGTATCAGAAATTGTTAAGAGAATTATTATTTCTTGTACATATTAGGTAGACTTTATTGTTCTTTAATTTTAAAAATGAGGAACCCAGAAGGAATTTTATGCAAATGAATTTCTGCTAACATTCAAAAAACACTGTTTTTTATTTGTTGATTTTTTACAGTTGATTTACTTAAAATATTAGAATGATTACGTTAAAAATTACATAATTTTTATGTCATTGAAGGCGTTTTACAAGCTTGCATTCAAAAATTAAACGTTTAGAAACAAACGGAAGTCTGCATTTTTTCTTAAAGCCTTTAAAATTCAAATGAGTTTAAATTTCTACACCCCAAAAATATTACAATGTGCTTATCTATCTTAAAAACTTATTTTACGGCTCTCTTATTATGTTTTAGCTAAGTTGATCAAATATATTGATTCGTTCAAAAGGTATATATATATATATAAATAATACATTTTTTTATTTATTAACCCGAAACAGGACAATCTTCTATTAGAGAGAGTAGACTATTATTTTACCTATTCAACTTATCTTCCATTGAATCATTTGTTTTATAGATAAAAAATATTAACCATTATAAGATTTAGTGTGAGCTTCCTGGGAAAAAAAGTTACTCGTTTTAGATTAAAGTGTAACACTTGATTAAGATTCAAAGTTTTGAGAAAATTGTCAAGAATTAAGATCCAAAATTATACTAAGAAGAAAAAAAAACGAATGGAATGATTTATCAAAATATAAAATTTTTTAAATCTTTCTCTCTCTCTCTCTCTCTCTCGTTGGATTTTTCCAGTATTGATACGCATTCATTCTGTAATCTCTGACAGACGCTTACTGCACAGAAAAATAATACATTTCTTAGAAAGTAGAAAAATTCCATTTGGTTATATTTTACGTTCAATTTTTAGTCATCTATTTAACGTCTATTCATTTGTTTGTTTTTAGATAAAGAAAATTATTTTTATCTTCTAAAAGACCTCCAGATCAAAGTTCTGTTACTTCTTTTGCGATAATTTTTTCCAATATGGATTTTTTACTAAATTTTTTTTTAAAGTTAAAGTTTTTTTTATCGAGATTTGAATTCCTTAGTTATATACACTATATTAGAGTAGAATCGATTTCTTGAAAGCTTTTCGGGTAACCGAGTCATAGAAATAAATATTGGCCTTCACTTACAGCGAGCCTCGAATTTCTGCTCTAACAAATCGATTGCCTGACAACAAGCAATTTGTATTTATATGTTTTATTTATAGCATAGCAAGAAAACAAATTTTCAGTCCATGTTTATGCTCTGAGTTTTAAGGATTTATTTTAAATACAGAACATCTTCCAGCTTAACTTTACCTTAACTATTTAAGTAATGTCTCAAAAATAGCTGTGGATCTGTGCTTTAGTGATTTTATTTTAAGTAAGCAATTCTATTAACAGGGTAATATAAAATTGTGAATTTTGCCGAAGATTGACAAAATAATTTATGATTTTATTTTATAGGCCATCTTATTCGCTTTATAAAAATACAAAGTTTATTACTTTCCATTCACTAGACCAAAAACTGCAAGTGTTTTAGTAAAAACAGATGTCCTTACTTTAAGCAAGATATACATTAAAACGCATTTTACTCGAAATGTGTGTTTTTTTTTAAATACACAAACGGGGTCATAAAAATTTTGAAAAAAATTAACTAAACTTTTTTCTATGTGTTCTGTATAACAGTAGAAGTATTTTGGTCTTCCGATTTTTCAATCACTACTTTTTTACAAAATTTACGGTCTCTTACGTTAATACACTGCTGGCCACCGTAAATGCAACACCAAGATAGACAAGAAATAGCACAACAAAATTTATTTTGCAGATAACATGTTGACCAGGTTTTATAGACTTCTGTGAAGTGTAGTTCCTGCCAGAATCAGTAGCCAGAGTAGCCGCCATTGTTAGAGATCACCGCTGCCACACGCCTCGGCATTGATTTAAAGAGACTTTGGATGTATTCTTGGGTTACAGCAAACCAAGCTGCTTCCATACGTTGCCAAAGTTGATTTAGTGTGGCAGCTGGGGGGGGGGGTAATCTGGGTCAATAGTTGATCAACCATGGACCAAATGTTTTCTATCGGCGAAAGACCCGGAGAGCGAGACAGCCAGGGAAGCAATTCAATCTGGTGATTTACGAAGAACCTTTGGACAATGCGTGCCACGCGTGATTGCGCATTTCCTGTTGAAAAATGACTGTGGCCAAGCCCTAAAGGTAAGGAAGGACAACTCGCTCCAACACCTCGGAGATGTAGCGCTGGCTGTTTAAAGTACCGGCAATGCTTACTAGAGGAGTGTGAGAGTGATATCCAATACCACCTCATATCATAATACCCAATGCAGGACCAGTGTGGAGGTGCATAACGCAGCTGTTCAGCATCCTCTCTCCACGGTGTCTCCAGACTCGAATCCGACTATCGTGGTGTTGCAAATAGATGCGTGACACGTCAGTAAAGACAACTTCATTCCATTTTGCCTTCCACATCCTTCGTTCATCGCACCATTGGCGGCGGATACGTCTGTGGTTCTGCGTCAAGGGTAGACCAAGCAATGGACTTCTTGCGGACAGACCACTCTGCTGTAAACGGCATCGAATGGTACGCGCAGACACTGAATGATACGTTACAGACTCAATGTGCTGTGCTTTGGTTAGTGATGTGACTGAGCAATCCGTCACTGCCATGCGCACAATTTACCTGTCCTCACGTGGAGTGGTGCACTGAGGTGGATGTGATCCACCACGTCGGTCCGTCGTACCCTCCTGTATCCAATGGTCACATATCCGCATTACAGTTGTTTGGTTTCATCCAACATGACTACCGATTTTCCTGAAAGTTAATCCACAATCTCGGTAGGCCCCTATCTTTCCTCTGTCGAATTCGGATGCTTGATCAAAAGCTGATGGCTGTTTTCTACGAGAAATAACTGATCGTTTTTTGAAAAACCACAAGAAAAACACAATTGTCGAACTTGAAATCGTCGAAATCTCCAAGCCTTAAATAGCGCTTTGAGGGGGCGCCACAGGCGTGAGTGATGTCTGTGCACTGAAATTCTAATCATTTGCTTATCTCACCTCCGCTAATGCATGTTGTAAATTTCCTGTTATTTGCGCACTTCCTTCAGGGTGTTGCATTTACGGTGGCCAGCAGTGTATAATCACAGATTTTTTAAGCAATTTCTCATAATAACTAAAATAAAGTGCTCTAGTTTTTGCAAAAATTCAAATACCTCTTATCCTGAAGATCATTTCAAAAATGAATAACAAAGCAACACAACAGAATTGAAAAACTGAAAATTTGTTAATAAACTTTTTTTACGGAATGGGACAAATTCATGTTATTTTTTTGTTAATTTTTACCCATTTTACTCCATTTTAGTAATAATAATTTCTTTTTCTCTTCTTAATTTTAGCATATTTTTCTTAAAATGTCCTACACAAATCTAAAAACAACTAAAAAATTCTTATATATATTCTTTTTTTATAAAAAAAAGTTGTCACAGGTAGTTGGATGTCTTAAATAACTTCGTATAAATTTTTTTAAAAAAAATGTTTCATTAGTTTTACATGCCATTATTCGCATTATATTTAAGTAATGGGATAAATTCATGACGATCACATGATAAATGCAATCGTGTGCTCTTCATTTAATTCAAAACTAACATTAGACTTTTACTTGTTGCTTTACTTACAAACTTATGCAAAATTTCGCATTTGATAATTTGGTATAGATGTATAAACATTAAAATTCTTCAAAATAAATAAAAACACATTATACGTCTATTTTTAAACCGTATGCCTTTTGCTGACCAATGTGCGTTATTATTGTTAATAAATCCGTACATTTTGAAAGAGAGTTTGCGTAAAAAGCATAAGATGGCAACAGCGAAGCGTAGGAATTGATTCGTGTGAAGCACGTGATTGTTTTTATCTCATTGTAACGTGTGCTATTAGGGATTGTTATCGCTGTTCGTGGAGGAGTCGTGATTTATGCAAATATGAGTTGCTATTTAAAGTCAAGCGAAGAGAGTGAGGTAGTCTACATATGTTAGGCTGATATTGAAGTTAGAGATGTAATAATTAAAGCTATTGGAATTTCAGCGAGGAGATCCTACATCTCGCGTAACAAGATATTTCTTCAATTCAAACGAGTAGCATTGCTTCGGATCTGACCACAACAGAAAGTAATTTAATAATTATTACAGTTGTCACTTTTCACAACATCTTTTAGTAAAGTACGTGATAAAAACTGAGTTATTTTTCTACCATGCGCAAATGAGATTAACATATGCAGAATTAGATATGCAGTATCAAATCATTTCAAGATAGATTTAGGCGATTCATGCAAAATTCTAGTTTGTGTACTGTTTATTGGGGGGGGGGGCAGCAAATGGATTTGGTCAAGATTTAAATGTTGTGCGTGCTTTTTATGATATTATTATGAATGAAATTAAAACTTCAAAACGGATTTTCCCAAAACACAAATGCTAAATCTCATTTTGATAATTCAGTTAATTGAAAATCTAACTCGCAAGAATAGCAAAATTATCCCATTTTTATTTATTTGATTTCGCTGAAATATTTATATATATATATATATATATATATATATATAGGGTGTCCAGCCTTAATGTGACCCATTAGCTAATTCCCGAACCGTTCAGTTTAGACATGCACTTCCAATTTAAAAAAATGTTTAAAAAAGGTAAGGAATGTTTTTAAGTGCTTTTCGAACCAAAAGACCCATTAACAAAAAAAAAATTAAAAAATTAATTTTTATACGGTCCCCAGGTCCTATCACTTATATTTAGAAAAAGATGCAGTACACAAAAACAAAGTAAACACAAAAAATTTCATTTTATTACGATAGAAACTGATCGAGTTATGCCTACATAAATTTGAAGCATCCGAGTTGCTCAGAAAATGGGGTCGTATACTAAGTGAGTTTAGAGCACAGTAATTCATTATCTACAGAAAGGTCGACAAAAAACAATCATTGCAAAATTAAAACATCGTAGTAAACATCATGGATTGACAATTTGTATTGCGGTATGGCAAACAATAAAAATTAAATTAAAGAAATACAACGTGTACTGAAAAGACTAAAACAGCTTGTTTTAACAAATAGCAGCAAAATAATACAGGTTTTGCCGTTCAAATTATAGCATAATGTGGAATGATGCGCCAATCGTGAATCAGGGATTTCATTACATCAGAATGACCAAATTAACTTAAATAATGGTGAAGGCACGAGACAGGGAGTACGTCTATTGCAACTCCCAGTTTTATACAAGCGCTGAACAGCACGGGCAATTGTGCAATAAGATGGATGTCTTAGAATGGGAAATTAAATGGCATAAAGTCTTGCCGCCTCTCTCTTATTTCGTTTACACTGGCCATAAAACAGTACAATTTCGCAGTTTCTTCATTTGTACACATCTCGTTCTCCCCTTCTATAATTCGTAATATTAGAATACGACTGTATGCAATTGCAAGCGACTACACAACATATTTTTAACGTTCATCATGATCAGCAAAAACGCAGCAAATCAGACTGAAGCCGTAGCATATAAGACTATTTTTGGAACTCCTATTAAAATGTTTTCTTCGTCCAAAATATTTTATTTTTTCTACGTTTTACACGTACGCAGAATAAATTTTATTTCATAAGTATTCAATTATTGTACTATTAACGTATGCTTTTAAATATAAAAGCGATTTACATAAGAGTGACGTGCAGGAGCGAAAGTTTCCTCGCAGAGTTCCAACTAATTTCACTTTGGGGATGGCCCCTTACTAGCTTCTTGAAAATAACCTAGAAAATGCATATAAAGTAAGATTTTCAAAGTTCCTTAACTCGACCAGTTTTTATCGTAATAAAATAAAACTTTTTGTGTTTACTTTGTTTTTGTGTGTACTGCATCTTTTTCTAAATATAAGTGATAGGACCTGGGGACCGTATAAAAAATTAATTTTTGTAATTTTTTTCTAAATGGGTTTTTTGGTTCGAAAAGCACGTAAAACATTCTTTACCTGTTTTAAAACATTTTTCAAATTGGAAGTGCATATCTAAACCGAACGGTTTGGGAATTAGCTATTGGGTCACATTAAGGCTGGACACCCTGTATATATATATATATATATATATATATATATATATATGTATGTATGTATATAGATTTGATGTATGTGAAATTTAACACAATTATTATTAAAGTATTTTAAGATATTTATTTACACACAAATGCACAGATGCAATTCTTTAATTATAATATATTTTATTAATAAATTGTTATTTTTGATTTTGCTTTCATTCCTGCACAATACTTAACATCGGAAGGCTTTTAAAATCATGGAAATAAAAAAAAAATTAAGGCATAAACATCTTTTGTACAGGCTGTGTATTATTTAAGTTGGAACACTGAGCATGAAATTCGCTCTGAGATGTGTATATTTATTTTTTCATACGTAATAAGGTAAAGATTTTCTTCTATATAATCATTATGCCAGTATACTGTTTAATTGTTCGACATTTTTTTTTATTTCTTACGTTAAACAGTTTTAAATAAGCTAATTAACATTTCATAAAAGTTTCAGACTATTCGATGAATTTTATATCATGCTATTCACGGAAAGAAAACTTCACACTGTTATTTCTCCATGTTGATTTTTTGATCATATGCTATATAATTAAAAACTCTAAGGCATTTTTGATAATTGAAGTAGTGATGTGAAATGTTTTGTGAGTGTTCTAAAATGTATATTTTGTGAAACTGTGCACGAAATTAATTCTAAGATACGTAGTAATTCTTTTAAAAAATTTAAAAATCAAAACTGTTGCTTTCTCGAGAATTTTTGTATATTTTACAACGAAAAAATTAATATAAAATTTATGAATATCAGCATTAAAAAAATTATGCCCAGTTTTATGTAGTATGTCACAAGGTACTTTGAAAAAAGATTTTTTTTAAAATATACATATTTAAAAAAACCTTAGAAATTTAAGAAATCTTTCAAAAATTTAAATTTTACAAATATTTTGCCTCAAGATTTTTGCCACACATTTTAAGATTTTTGTAAGATATTATTATTTAATACGGACCTTTATTATATACTATTACAACCCAATTTAAAAAATTAAAAAAAACGATAAAGATGTTACCCAGTCACCTGAACATTTTACTTTAAAAAAAAATTCAGAACGTCATTTAATTCCATGTTGAAATGCGCTGACATCTGTCTAGGTTTACCTGAAAATACATTTAAAATTGATACATATGCATAATTCACTTGTTGGGGATTTTATCTGCTGATATCTTATCGCAATTTATACCTTTTTCTATATGTACCCATTTGCTCTCATTTATATATTAGATGATATGATACATTGAGAATATATCAGAAAATCTTTTAGTTTGTCATTTTTCAAATAGCTTTTTTAATCCCGATTTGTTTAGTTCGTTGGAAGTATAATGATGAACCACACATATTTTTTCTTTTTAATTTTCATATTTTCCAAATTTCATGGTATTTTACTAACGAAAAACATAAGAGTTTTGTTAAGGGATTGAACCATTTTAATAAAATTTTCTTTTCGTAAGCATTAGATTTTTTTCAAAAAATAAAAAACCTGATTTCTTATTAAATTTAATCTATTAGGAAACTTTTAAACTACTTTGACTAAAAGAAAATTTAATTTTGTTTGATTATTATGTTTCACATTATTCATGTGTAAATTGTAAATTAATTTTATATGAACTTCTCCATAGCCAGATAAAAAATCGAATGAATACTTTTACCAAACTTTATGAAGAAAAACGAAGTTTAAAGTCAATCGCCTTTAAAATTAAAAGATTGTACTATGCTAAATTCAAATCATACACTTTAACTTATCAATCATGCATTAATCACATTCACGCTAAACCATTAAAACGTATAATTGACTATAACGAAATTTTTTTTGCACCTTTTTACTCAAATGGTTCACTGCAAAACCTTTTGTTTCAAACATATTTAGAATTGTGCACCTATTTTATACCATGATAATAACCATAGGAAGGATATATTACCAATCTTCTAATAAAAAATATGCAAAAAGTATCATTAAAAAACAATGGCAACAACAAAAATAGAATTTGCAAAGGTTTCTATCCTATATGGTTTATAATTAATATTTTGCATCTCTTTGTTCGTAATATTAGAATAACCCTATATTTATTAGTGTAATTGAATTGAATGATTTATGAAATAAAGTTAATCACCTCATTTGGCTTATGCGCCTTTAATTGATTAGGAGATCATCCGGCCATGGGTAGCCTAATGGTTAGAGCATCGTACTCCAGACCGGAGAGCTTGGGTTCAATGCCCGATACCACCGAGTACTCACGGAGTACGTGCTTGTTAAATCAGTGGGTCTGATTGTCTTGTGGGCGATCGCGGCTGAAACCACGTGTGCAGGGGCCTCCCCTTAGTTGCATGCCTAAATTGGGGAGGTAGAGATAGGTGGTGTCGCCATCTATCGTGAAGAAGTCCAACCTGTCTCACAGACTCCGGTAACTGTCATTCCTTCCATCGGGAAGGACACGACAACAACCACAACAAGACACCATATATGTGATGGTCTTTTCGAGTAAATATGATAGTTTTTATTTAGTCATGAAACATATTATATTAAAATAATCTGAATGTTTTATTTTAAGTCAAACTTAATATCTGATTCGAAATTTTAGTTTACTGAAATGGTTTCGTTAATGTACATTGGCAAATATACAACCTTTAAAAGGAAGATATGCTATTTCATTTTCTTAACATCCACGGAGTAATAAACTTTACATGAGAAAACTTCTAAAATAGAATAATACATTCGCTTTATTTCAAGATAATGGAAGATTTCAATATAAATATTTAATCTGTTAAATTAGATATGTAAATTCATTTTTACAGAATATGCGTTTGATTTGTGTCTTAAAGCTTAAAAGCTTTTTGAATAAACCTATGCATTTTGCTCACTTCCCAATTTTTTGGATTTGTAATATTTTCTCCATTTGTGAAAGCATTAATGAGATCAAAAGTAAATATTTGAAGTCTTTGTTATGAATAATTAAATTGTTTAAGAGACACGTTTTATGTTTTCATATCCTTCATATGTATTCGGCAATTTTCTTTCGTTAAAGATAGTTAAGAATCTCTAAATATTTTAAATTGAACGCATAGTGAAATATTTCAATTTTAGACATTCATTCGTCTTTTTTAAATTTCATTGGGTCTCGAGAATCAGCAATTCCAACCATTTGCTTAGTGAAAATTTATTTGCTGAAGAAGGCGAAATCTTCAGACATTTTGGTTATTCGTATCTAAATTTAAGAATTAATTAAAATTTAATATTCAGCTGGATAACCTTTTGAAAAAAATGTATTTCTGATTCGTTTTGATAAAAATTTAGTATATTTTCTTTTAAAAAATATTTTTTTGTGAATTTCTTCTATTCTGCAAATACTTGTTTCGGTTGTGCTTTAAAAAAATACGATATTTTATTACAATTATTAATTTTCATCAATTCTTCCAACTATTCTCGTAAACTTTTAACAAACCCTTTTAAGGAAATTTCCTCTGTTACAATTTACAAGCTATGCATGCATGGGCACATAAAATACAAAACTCATATAACTTCATTTATTGTACTTATGCATTTTTCTAAAACAAAAATTATTTGAATTTTTGAGCCGAACTATTTAAACAAATGGCCGACATGAGAAGTTGTCTTTAAAACCTGGATCCTCTCTATGTGTGGTCCCGCATTTCTTTGCTTCTATAAAGATAAATGGTTAACTTTAAGCACCTGACTGCGGAAAATGAATATCACAACATTGATCATATTTCCAAAGTGTTTTAAAATAGCTCAGTTCAGAAGTGTGAAGGTATGATTAATAGAAAGTACATAAAGGAAGAGAAATGCATATATTTGACAGCACACATCCTTCATATTCAATAAAAAATTAATAGTTTGAATAAAAATAAAAGTTTTACATGTCTTCACAGCATTCTAAGCTTATGCATTATTTTTTCGAATGCAGTTTTTAATATAATCTCACTGAATGGTTAAAATGAAATGTCTTAGTTCTTTGAAGCAATATAGTTAGATTTTGAAATATAATGTGTGAATAACTTGTTTCTGCTATTTAGATACTCTTAATTATACCACCATTGTCTACAATAGGAAATGTATTCAATTTTTCCCACAGTGTGTGCCAAAAAATGTTTTTATTAAAAATAATGTATGAGATTAGTTTTAGTAAGTATTTTAACATGATTCATCTAATATTACAGAAAAATAAACCATGAAAGATGGTAGCTAATGCATACAAGAACGAATATTTACCGGGTGTCCATAATTAAACCTGAAATTTGCGAACAGTCTATAGCAAAAACTATGCAGCGAAATTGCATGAAAATTGAGTAATGGTAGAATGAAATGACGGGAATTTTATCGCAGGAAAACTCAAGCAATATCAAAAACCACCCCTAGATGGCGTATCATAGCTTTATTAAGAACATATAAATAATCTATAAAAGTTTACAAAACGTGTTCGATATGCTGTCTACGATTGCTGCTACCATCTGGAAGCGTAAAATCGCTTCTTCGACTGTTGAAAGAAGCAGGAACTGGGGAAACTTAGGCACATAGCTTTCTATGCTTTCTTTAAGGTTGGATGGAGGTGTGATGGGATCACATAAGACCATGGCTTTGAGGTATCCCCACTACCAAAAGTCGCAAAAAATCTAGTTGGGGGATCTATGTAGGAGGTCAAACTGTAAGAAAATGCCAGCTGGTGATTCTGTCGTCATCGAAATAACTGTGGAACACTCGTTTCCCACAAGGGCCAAAGTGTTTAAGAGCACCACCCTGCATAAACACTGATTGTATTCCATCACCTTACCTAAAGAGCCGAAATAGCAAAGTGCTCTAATAGTGAAGCGTATCATTAACTGCTGACTGTGCATGTCACAGTCCCTGCCACGCTGTGCTTTCTGGAAAAAAAAACAGAGCCTCAATGAAGGTTGCAATAAAGCCACACCAATCCGTTATGCTGTCTACCATTATCTGCTACCACCTGGAAGCTTAAAATCGCTTCTTCGACTGTTGAAGGCAGCATGAAATGGAGAATGTTACGCACATGGCGTTATATTCATTCCTTAAGGTTGGATGGAGGTGTGATGGGATCACATTAGACCATGGCCTTGAGGTATCCTCACCACCAAAAGTCGCAAGAATTCAAGCTGGGTGACCTATGTAGGAGGCCAAACTGTAGGAAAAATCCGGCTGGTGATTCCTTCGTCATCGAAATAGCTGCGGAACACTCGTTTCACACAATGAGCGATGTGTTTAAGAGCACAATCCTGCATAAACACTGATTGTATCATATCACCTTGCCTGAAGAGCCGAAATAACAGAGTGCTCTAATTGTGAAGCGTATCGTTAACCGCTGACAGGTGCATGTCAATGTCCCTGCCACGCTGTGCGTTTTAAAGGAAAATAAAATTGGTCGTTCTAGAGACTGCCGATAGAAATAAAAACTTAGAACTTTTAGAATTAAAATTTGAAATTTCATAATGTTTGAATTAAAATCATCAACATCAATCTGGTTTTCACATCTACTGACACTCCGAGCTACAACTAAATGCATGTTTATATGGTTTTTTATTATTCAAATATGTTATGGGCTGTACTAGATCATGACAAAATATAAATACAACTCAATTGAAATAACAATTTATATACAATCATATGTTAGTTATGGGTAGTATTTGTATTTACTTAAATTTCATTGTACTTGATATTTAGGCCCGTGTGGTGACCGGATTAGAATAGTCCCAACATAAGTTCATGCGTGTCGTAAATGGTGACTAAAATGATCAGAAGTTCAACCTTTCGGGGCTCTGGCAATCCTGAATTATGACAGGTGCAATATATTGTGATATTAATAATGCTACCGCGTCCGCGGTAGCCTACGCGTTGTGTTCTGATGTCCGGGAACACTCCGAGAAGTATGCTACGAGGACACTGAATATTCTTCAACTCAACATTAATGGAACACAGAGGAAAATCGACGAACTATCATGTCTCCTTCATGACAACAATGTTCATGTTGCTTGTCTTCAGGAGACTAAACTCAATCTCAATTTGAATCTCAGGATTAAGGGATATACAGAATTACGGAGAGACCGAACGACAAGCACTGGAGGAGGCCTGGCATTTCTGATCAAAACCCCAACTATCAAGTACACCGAGGTTCTACCATCTAGCACCTTTCGAGCAAATAGTGTAACAGAAGCCCATGCTATTAAATTGGACCTTCCTGGTGGTACAGTTAAAATTGTCAATATATACCATCCCGATACATCCGAAATTGACATAGATATTATTAAAGATCTTTGCTCTTCTCCTTCAGACCTTAAAATAATTCTCGGTGATTTTAATGCCAAAAGTCCCTCCTGGGGTTGCCCCCTCTTGAACAATAATGGTGAACGGATTTAGGACTTACTCTGCGACCTAAATCTCTCAACATTAAATACGGGAGAATATACCTATATCTCCAAAACCAACGGCACAGCCTCTGCACTTGACATCACAGCAGTGGATCCCTCGGGCCTTGATATAGTAAAATGGAGAGTTTTGAAGTGTGCCATTAGTGATCATTTCCCAATCATTACAAGTCTTGATTTGAATATCGATTCTCCACATCAAAATATGAGGTCTTGGAACTTCCGTAAAGCCAATTGGAATCGGTTCACTGAGTGCCTAGAGACCTAATGCACACAGATGACAACCTGCAAAGACCTGGAAATTCTTATTCAGAAGTTCACTTCTGGTGTGCAGAAAGCAGCCAAAGTCTCCATTCCAACAGGAAGGAGAAAAAAGAATTGGGTGCCCTACTGGAGAGATCATAACATAGACGAACTAATACGAGAAAGAGATGCAGCCAGACATGTACTTGAGAAGAACAATAGTGACGAAAACAGAAGAAATCTTATAGATATCAGTCGCAATGTCGAGGGTGAAATCGCTGCATGTAAAAGAGAAAAATGGATTGATCTTTGCGGCAGGCTTTATCCAAGGAAAGATTACCACCACACTGGCGAGTAATCAACGTCCTCAACAACTGCTGTAATCAACAAAATAATGGACCAACCTCCAATGCTATTACCTCTGGTGGATATACATCCACGACTGACAAGCAGACTGCAAACCTACTGGCTCAACATTATGAGCAGGCAAGCAGGCTGAGTTTTAGCAGAGAAGATAGAAAACAAAAGAAAATCTATAGACAGGTTTTAAATCAAAGTAAATCCTACAACCAAAGAGATGATTTTTCTAATGATATTACTTTGGAAGAACTTGACAGCATAATTAGAAGCCTTGACCCTAAAAAGTCTCCTGGTATCGACCTCATCTTCGGTTCAATGATCAAACACTTTGGTGTTCTTACCAGGAGTATTTTTCTTCAGATTTTCAACCTATCCTGGATTACTGGCAAACTACCCACTATCTGGAAAATGACTGTCATTGTTCCTATTCTCAAACCTGGTAAGGATGCAGCAAGCTGTAAACATTTCCGGCCCATATCCCTTACAAGCACTTTATGTAAAATTATGGAAAAAATAATTCATTCCCGTATCATGAAATGGCTTATCAAGCGGAAAGTATTACACTTTTACCAAACAGCTTATAGATCCCAGCATAGCACTGTTGACCAACTTTTCTATTTGGTGCAATCAATCATAGATGGATTACAAGAAAGACCTCATAGGAAAACAACAGCCGTATTCCTTGAGCTTTCTGCGGCCTTTGGCAGGGTTTGGAGACAAAAACTCATTAAAATTCTGCATTCCTTAGGCGTCTCAGGTAATATCTTACTATGGATCAACGATTTCTTAAGAGATAGAAGATTTTCTGTAAGGGTAAATGGAAGATTCTCAAGGACACATAGATCTTGGGCAGGCGTTCCGCAGGGATCGGTCCTAAGCCCACTCCTTTTTCTCCTCTATATGAACACTGTCGATAATCACATTGTTAATGAAGCTAAAATAGCCTGCTATGCAGATGACATTGCCATTTGGCACTCTCATACTGACATCCTAATGTCCGAAAATGTGTTGAACGAAAATCTCTCTCACATTGAAGACTGGGCTAAGCAGCTCAAACTGCTGATAAATCCAGAAAAAACCAAATACTGTGTGTTTTCTACTGACAGGAGAAACAGGGCAGTCTTCCTCCCCAAATTAAGGTTAAATAACTCAATTGTTGAAAAAATCTCCCATCCCAAATACCTTGGTTTAACGCTAGATGCAGAACTGAGGTTTATTAGCATATACAGAATGTATCGCAAAAGGCTTTAAAGAAGCTCAATATTCTTCGAAAACTTTGCAGTTCGACTTGGGGTTCTAAACCAAAGACACTCCTAAACATCTACACTGCACTTATAAGACCAATCCTCGAATATGCAGCACCCGTTTGGGCTCCATCAGCTTCTACCTCAACAGAGCAAATCGACTCTGTTCAGTATAGGACGTCCAAAATTATCATCGGATCTGTGTCCTCGACAAATAATGTGACAGCTGAGAATGAGTGTGGCCTGCCATCATTGAAAGGCAGGAGGAAACGTGCCACCATTAAATTTACAAACAAAATCAGAAGCTGTGGCGAACAACATATTTCCAACATCACTTTTCACTCCTGGACAGCTAAGAATAGGCTGAACAGATCTTCAACACTTCAGTTTGATAAAAACTTCAGAAACAACATTAACTTGAATCACACAAGCCTTGACATCATTCAAGAACCTTGTTTTCCAGTCAAACCACCTCCCTCTGACAAAATATTTTTAGACCTTCTTGAGCCTTGCACGAAAAAAGAATCTAAGGACACAATTAAAAGGAAGGGCATGGACACAATTATCAGTCTTATGAGGCCTCGTTTAGTAATTGCCTACACTGACAGTTCTTCAAACTCAGAGTGCAATAGGGGTGGATCTGGTGTCTTTCTTAAATACCCAGATAATACAACTTCAAAGCACAAGGTCTCCCCAGGGCAAATTGCTTCCAACTTCACGAGTGAGCTCATAGCAATTAGGACAGCCCTAGATATTTACCTTACATGGACAGATATCGCTAATTCCGACGGCATCATTGTTCTCTCCGATTGTAGATCCGCTCTTGAGGCCATCATGAAAGGGAAAATGGGACTCACCCAAGAAATCAACTCCCTTTTACTTTCCATTGGTGCATTGGGCAAATCATGCACCCTCCAGTGGATCCCGACCCATGCTGACATCGAGGGGAACGAGATGGGGCCAATTTCCTTGCCAATGAAGCCAGAACCCTTAAACGTGTAACTTCTTAGACTACGGTCTTTGATGCCAACGCAGTCGCAAAACAAAAGCTCTGCTCAAACCCACGAAAAAGATTCTCGCTGCCAGAATTAAATTATAGCCGAGAAATTACAACAACAATAACCAGACAAAGGACAAAACATTTTAAGGGCATGAAGATTCTGCCTGGTGGATCCAGATCATATGTATAATGCAGGCACTGCCCAGGCAAGCAACTGGATCCGAAACATCTTTTTAACTGTCCTTCCATTGTTGGTGCCCTTTTTAAAATAGACAATGACTACAGCATGGACATCCTATACTCGGATCGTGCCATGGATGTTGCCACGGCAGTGATTCACGCCTTTGGCAACATTTGACTCATTTCTTTATTTTGTTATATACAATACCTTTGCACTTTGTCATACACGATAACAACAACAACAACTTGATTTTTAACATTATTTTAATTGTTTGCATCATTGTCATCATTAATTTCAACAATACTTGGACTTTTTACTTTCAATTATTTCATTTTGCTCTAAAAAAGATACAATAGGCTTATGGTAACAAAGTAAGAAAGGAAAATGTTTGATTCAAATTTATATAAGTATCGTATAAAAACCGCATCGATCCTCGTTTTATATTTTGTTGTACTGAGTTTTCGATCATTGGACATATTTGAATTAAGTGTTTCATTTAGAAATTCAATGACTGGTAGATTTTTATCATCTGCAAAGTTAATATTGAAATCTCCACTTAAAACCATCGGTACATTATGATATTTTTTCACCAAATCTTTTTTCGAGTATTTCAGAACCTTCTTTTGTATAAATCATCAAATTTTCGAATAAAAATTGTTGTATCTGTCTCATAAATTTTCCAGGCGAAATATAAACGGCTTTATTTATATGTATTGCCGATTCTTGGAATTGCAACGAGCAATGCACAGTATATGCACATTTAACTTTTCACTAAATCCATGCAATCTCACTTATAAGATATACACAGCACTATACGTCAGCTGTAGAGCTACAGATATACTGTTGTAAGTATGTCGGTGACGCGAACGCACAAGATTTCACCCATCCAAAAAGTGTCTAAGGCGAACAGCACACTGTGCGTGCGCCAGTCAGAGCATGTCGGTGACGCGAACCCATAACATTTTCCCCTACCAAAAAGTGCCCAACGCCGCTAAAGAAGTTTTCACTTCAAAAATAGAGCCACACTGAAGTTTGCAATAAAGACACACTAATCCGTTACATTTGAAGATTTTAGTGGAATTTGTAGGAATTGATCTGAGATTGAACCAGAGTCCAAATACGGCAATTGTGCGTGTTAACTACATCTTCCAAATGAAAGTGGACCTCAATGGTCCACAAAATATTCTTTGGACATTCATCCTGGAGCTTAAGTCACGCAAGAAACCTCAACGCAAAGGGTTTTCGACTCTCCAGATCACCTGGTAAGAAATGCTTCACAAACAAGAGTTTATATGGTTAGTAGCGTAAGACCTTTCGCGAAGAATTTTATGAACCGTCGAACGAGGTTGGCCAACAAATGCTGCAATACGCCGAATACTAGTGCTGCCGATGTCTTGCGATCTGTCTTCCTCCACTTGCGTCGCTACATCATCCACTACCCGTGTGGTAACACACTTTCGTCCCCTGGCTGAATCCCCAATGTCCCCGTTGCTTCAAATTTCCTAATTATGTTTGTTAGTCCTTGACTACTGAGTGACTTTTTCGCGACTGATTCAAAGACTGAAATTTCAGTAAAGTTTTGGTAGCAGTATCTACATTTTAATAAAATAAATTATCCTGTAAAGCACGTTCCTAGAGAATCAAAGTCATCTTCGTCGATATTGAAAGGAGTATGGCTGTGGTTCGCCTCTCTCATTTTTATATCCCGTCGGTCCCCGCACACGCACGGGATTACTGAAATTACAGCATTTGCATATTCCATTAACTTACATTGTACTCCGCCATCTAGTGCTGGTTTTTGAACATCGCTTTTTTTCCCTCAATAAAATTCCTATCATTTCACTCTGCAATTACTCAATTTTCCTCCATAGATTTTGCCACAAAGTGCTCTTAAGTTTCAAGTTCAATTATGGATACCCGGTACATTAATGAAAGGGTTTATAAACTTACACAAAAAGACATCCAAATATCCTTTATACATATTACAGAAAATATGTAGGTATAAAATTATAAAAGCCGTTAATCAAGACACAATTTCAGAAGGAATACTCATAAATTAAACTGTAAAGTTTAAATTCACAATTTTTACAGAGAAGACATTTGAAACTTATTTTAATTAGTTACCTTCTTACACAAAACAGAGTTTTAGAATATTTTTCAAGCTCATTTATATTGATATTAAAAATACATGTATATATTATAGAAATGCAAGACTTTGTTTAAAGAAATATTTTTGGAAATACAGCGAAATACACTATTGTAAATACACTATAAAATAATAGGAATCTAAAGCCTGTATCGTTTAACTACTATAACACAAAAGGACAAGATGTAAAACTCCATTACTGACATTATGTTTTGCATTTGCTTGCATATAATATTAACAAAATAATATTGCACTCAAAAGAATTAATATCTGTAAATTTAATATTTTAATTTAATAATTAATAATGTAATCTCTGTAATATTTTAGAGAAAACTAACTAAAATATATATATATATACAGTTTTTCTTTCCTACTGACAAATCGTACTATTTTCTGCCGTCTGAAAATATAATAAGCTGCATTCAAAACAGCAGACGATTGAAATAGCTTAAGTTCAATTATAATTGTAGTATAATTATATTTTATTGTACAATAATTATAGTTTTTTATAATTTTAGTTACAATATTAAAACAGTTTTAGAAAGTTTAACTAATTACGTCGTTTGATAATAGTAATAATATTTAAATTACAATGACTATATTAACAAATATTATGACTTTGAGGTAACAAAATAAAAATACGAGACTGACATTTAATATAACGAAGAGAAAATTCATGTTATAAGAACTCGGGGGAAAAGAAAATTACTAAGCATTAAATTAAGTTAAGGCAGCCAAAGCAGTGAAAAATCCAGTGAATAATAGGAACATGCAGATTCGTTTGACAGTGAATATTAAAACTGTTTTTATGATTTATGCGTCTGAACATTAAATCAAATTGCACGAGACATTTTGAGTTGCAATAACTGAGTTCATTTCAAAATTTAATGTTCAATACACTTATGGTGATATTTAAAATAAGGTCATATTTTATTGTACTAACATAGACAAAAGCATAGTGTATAAATTATAATAAATGATCTGAAGATGTAGGTTATAAATAATATTGAAATGCCTCAATGCATAAATTCTTAGATAATGTGTATGAATTTTGTTTTATTTAAAAATAAAAGTATCTTAATACTGATACTAATCAAACACATACACAAGTTAATATTGAAGCAAATTAATCACAGCTAATTCGGAGATCAAAGGAACGTTACTTTCAAATCCTGAAATAATTTTAGCACTGTGTGAATTTTGAAATTCATATTACTTTAATGGATATTACGGTAAAGTTTTAACAATCAACTACGTGTTAAAAGGTGTATCTCCTGGACAGATTTCCTTTATTTCTCAAAGAACAAAAAAACTGCTAATATTTTTGAAGATTTTTTTTTTAATAATGAACAATAAAAATTCAGAGAAGTTATATTCTATTAATATTCCACTGATACATTTCTCATTATTTTGCAACATATTATTAAGATTAAATATTCATTACCTTACATAAAATAAATGTATTTTTAAGTTGCTAAATTTATTTAAAAATAAGAGTGTTTCATTGAATAAGTATAGATAATATAAATTCAGATTAACAAAGCAAAAAAATGTCTTCCTTAGAAAATAATAAAGAAATGAGAAAAGAGCACAGATTCCTTTTTATTTCATGGTAACTCATTCTTATGTAGAGACATTTTTTCTTTCGTCAGCTGAAGAAATGGAAATAAAATGGAACAAGTTTCATGTTATTGTGTTCTATAAGCATTTTGTAAATGTTTTGAACCCAATTTTAATAAAAAAGAAATTATTTTTGTTGCATGCTCTTCTCTTAAAAAATGACATAATTTAGCCTCCATTTTTCTATTTTTTCCGCATTTAATTTAAAAAAAACTTTGGAAAAAAAGAGTAAATTAAACTATTTAACATACTTTTTTTAAAAGAAATTATTAATAATCTTTCTAAAAACTTTTAATTCAATTTTAAAAAAACTAAATGTGATGCTGTTTCATTTTTTTTAAATAAAAGTAGTTTCAAAATATCATACTTTTTATGATATAAATACATAAAATTATAATGAATACTAAATTCTTTTTGAAGAAGTAAAATATTCAGCTCGAATAGATTGTAGTTTTTAAAGCATCTGGTGTTATTAACTGCTTTTTAAAATGTTTTAAATAAAAACTTATGCATAAAAAAAACTATTTTCTTAATCAAAATGACTTAAACAACTCATTTTTCTAAAAAGTCTTATTCATATTACACGGTCTCTTATCTCTTAGTATACCTTACAAAGTTTCTGATGCTTGAATATTAATAGTTTGACTTTTTCGAGCATTAATTTCATTAAGCACAACTCCAGAAACAACTTCGACAATAATATTTCAAATTGTACATTTATGATGATGGTATCGATGTGTGTGTTTAAATAAAAATAAATTATAGTTCAAAATAACCAAAAAACACCCTTTTATAATTAAGTGAAGTTAGTTGAAACTTAATCTTCTAGTCTCCAATTCTGGAATAAGTCACCAAATCTGGCAATGGGATCTGAAATTAGTCACCAGATGATAAATGGGATCTTAAAATGGGAAATCATTAGTCCTGATGATCCTGATCAGGACAATGTAACAAAATTATTAAATTATTTTCTTGTCATTGGTCCTGGACAAGTGAGCTAAATTTCGAATTAATCTGACCTTTCAAAGTGGGTAAAAATTGAGTTCAAAAATTGCGTTACATACAAGTGAAGCTTATAAAAAGGGGTAAAAATCACGTGAGATATAACAAAAATATGACTTGGAAATAAGAATGATATCAAAAGCTTTGTAATAGAGTATGGATGTAATAAATTATGCAACCTATAATTTTTAGTTCTATTTTAAAAATTAATTTTTAATAAAATATAATAATTGAAAACAAATAAGAAAATTGTTTATTCGATATGCACCAATACAGCATTTCCCTTATTTTCGTTTTATTATTTTTATCAATACTCTGTTTATTGATTTCTACAGTATTTATTTTTGATCACTGAAATCAAACCATTCAGCCAGGTATTTTAAGTAAATATTCGAATGTGTGCAAACCCACAAATGAGTAAGCATGCACATCTGTTATAAGCTAAGAGACGTGGTTCAATGTCAACAGACATCTAAAATTTAAAAAGACCCTTTTCTGTCTTAATATATATTAGAGAAATACCATTTATTTTTACCTATATTTGTAACTCTTAAAACCTCAAGGATACTAGTCACGAATTCTCTATGGCCTTTCTTGCAATCAAAATTTTATCATTAGCAGTCTACTGTTTTTATTTCTTAACGAAGATTGGCATTTCTGCTATATATGACAATTTAACAGATCTTACCTCTTGACTGCCCTTATTGGAAAACGATGACATTTCCTTCCCTTATTGCTCAAGCACTTTGAAATCACATATCACAGAATTACACACACACATATAAACTCAAAGAAAAAAATAGTTTTTTGTTCCTCCCCTACTGTTATCACAACTGTCATTTCTTTTATAAAGGGTTTCTGTCTATTATTTTTCTTATGCTTGTTCCGTTTTTTATAGCATACCAGTTTTAGATTCCTCCTGTTTCTTACGTTTAAGGGGACATGGTACAATCTAAGCAAAATTTTTAATTTAAGGATTTTTGAAAATTTTTGGTTTTCTCCTATGTGTGTATACTAAGTAAAACATATTTTATTCTCAAAATTTTTTAAAAATCTAGTCATTTAATTTTTTAAGGAATTTTAAACTTAGGAAAAAATTTAAATTTGTGAAGTGATTTTAAAATGCTACTCCTCCTACAGAAATTTTCGTATACGCATGAAATTTGATCTTCAAGTACCTCAAATTATGTATAATAAAAGTTGGTATGGGTTTTGTGATAACATGATTGGTATTTGTACAGTATTTCTTTTTATGAATGTTTTTGAAAATTTCTTAAAAAATGTACAAATTCTGAGTTTAATTATTTTTAAATAAATAAGTTTTGCTTTGATTCAAAAACGCATACCAAATTTTGTTACATGTACTATTAGCAATAGGTAAAAAAAAATCAAAGCATTATGTATAATATAGAAAAAAAAAGGCCTGGCATTTTAAATGAAGACAAACTAGTTATTTTATCTTTCCGAGATAAGTAAGTTTAAAATTTTTATTTGCCATAGGGATGTGAATAAAAGCGAATGCAAAAGCTATCATAATTTTACGTTTTTTAAGTTTAGAGCCTTCAAATGTTGTTAGGTAATAGAAAAGTATATAAAGAATGATTTAGGCTAAAAAATTAAATTTGATTTTTTGGCCGATTTTTGTTAATTGAATCGTACTGTATCCCCTTAATTTTTTTCTATTTTTTGTCGTAGGCGGAATATGGTGGTTTATTTATAGTCCCAATATTATTAGTATATATATTAATAAAATTATACCAATTTTTAAAGTATATATTAGTGTGTTACTAAAGCGTACAAAAATATTTGTAATATTAGAAAATTTTGTTGAATTGTTTGTGTTTTATGAATCATGTTCAGGAATTCCTTTTAGTGTAACATTCTGGTGCTTTAAAAGTAGCTGTTAATAGAATTATAAGTAATTTAATAGTCAAATTCTATTGCCCAATAACTTTTTTAAAAAATTAGTAGTAATCAAATTATTTTTGATATCAAATTTTTTATTGACTTCAATGTTTCCTCAATAAATGACTTTATTCTCTAAGTACTAATACCGAACACTCACACCTCTTATAAACTCATAAATGTTACCATTGGACTCTTTCTTTCATCCCCCTCTTCCACCATACACAACATTCTCTTCACCCTGATGAGGTAACAATTGTACATCACAGTTACTAAAATCGTGTTAACTTTTTCTTAAAAATATAAGTAAATATTTTCAGATCTCTCTATTAGTTACGCTTCTTGAAGAAATATGTATACAAATTCTTTTACAAGTTGTGAGCGCAACCTATTTGGAGCCGCTCCTTCACAGTCTTGCCTACCTAAGGGTATGGGGGGAAACAAAGCATCACTAGAAACTTCCATAATAACTCTTATTTTATTACTGTGAAACTACAAGATGAGACCCCAGGAGTGATATATAAAGAAGTCAATCTATTCTGAGTGAACAGCTCTAAGTAAATAAGCGCAAATGATCTTTTTAATTTAATTCAATCTATCTTATATTCTTAAACCTTGATCTAATTTATTATAGTGATAAACTCCTTCCTAAGCTAACGTTGTGGTAAGGAAATAAATCTCAATTACGAATCACCGCAACAGTTCTCCTGCCTTTCTATCTTACCTTTACAAAACCTTCACTTTATATAAAACTAATTTAAATATCAAGGTCTCTTCTTGAGGGATGCCTGTGAATTAACATGAAAGCTAGCCCCAAAGTTTCCTCAAGAGGATTAGTGATAAAGTTGCATATAGATCCATCACAAAGTATATTTGAATATTTGACAAATTTAAAAATACGTACAAATCATTAAGAAGCAAATTGTATATACATATTATATAATGATACGATAACACAAACACACACATATATATTTATTGTTACGAATTTTGCGTAATGAATTTTTAAAATAGATTAAATAATTTATCTATCGATGTGTAATACGTTTATATTACTGTATGTTGTTTTTATTTCACGATAAAATTATGATAATAGCACGCCGTTCCTTACATTATAATGACAATTCAATGGAAACATAGCGAAATCTGTGTATCAATTACGGTGACCGATCTGGCGACTTTTTTTTTTTTTTTTGGAGAGTTCGCTACCTTGTGGATTCTTCTGGAAATTAGTGGAAAAATCCACTAGAATCACGATCTGCGAGACAAGCGGATTTTTGTCGAAAGATCCGCTAGGCCTATAAATAGAGAGTAGCTCACCGAAACTGAGTTAGTATTTGTTTTACTACCAATTAGTAATCTTGTCTTAACCGTTGAAGAGTCGACCAGAGATTGCTTCGGCTGTTGAAAAGAACGAGCTAGTACTTATGAAAAATCCTTTACATACTTGTATTTTAGATACCGATTGTTGTGTCTGAGTGCTGTTGAGGGTGTGAAGACTTTTTGAGATTTATCGAGAAAATTTCATTTTGTATTATGTGTTTCAAGGATTACTTTTTGACAATAAACTTCCATTGCTCCTGAAAAACTGCCTTATTCTTTGAATATGGGATTTACGTAAAATCCTCGAACCCCGATCAACGTTACAATATGTTATATATATATAATTAAAATGTGTAGATATCATATATATACGAGCCATTACCCCTTCGTTGGGTATTTCATGCTGTAGCATGCCTATACTATTTTTCTAAGTTAACTTGATATCTAGGTCCAAACACATTCAGCTTTCTTTTGTAACCAAAGACATTCTTATTGCCCTCACCTTATGATTTACAAATGACAGGGCTTGTATTTCTAAAATGAGAGCGAAATTATCTTTTACACTTCGAGAACACTTCTTGAATAAAGTAATCTAGCTTTAAGTAATGACATCTGCTTTTACTAAAACACTTGTAGATTTTGTTCTAATGAACGGAAAATAATAAACTTAATCTTTTTATAAAGCTAATAAAATGGCCTATCAAATTAAGCATAAGAAAATTTGTCTTTTGGCAAAATTCACAATTTTAGGCCAGTCGCGAACACCTCAACGCTATTTTTGTAATATATTTCCTTCCGTTGTCTGATTAATAACAGCATGTTCCCCTGAGTTATTTTTTTACCTCTGATTTGTTTCTGTTCAATCAACATAATACTTGTTTGTATTAATTTCGCCATTTTCTTGATGAAATAGTATTAAATCAAATTTATTTTCATTTTTATAGTATTCGCAGCGTGAGAATGTTTCCGTATTTTTCCATCTATTAATGGAAGTCAACAATACAATTCTTAGTAAAGTATCTAGAACTTATGCTATAAAAGTAATTTACTTATACATACTGTTTGAGAGCAAGAGATTTACAAGATCGCGAACAATAAAAAACGAAATGTAAAGAAATATACAAACTATGAGTTGTATGCTATCTTTAGTGATTGTTTTAGAAATTATTCTCAAGAAAATAACTGCTGTCTCTACCTATGGAAGTGTTTTACAAATAATCATATAGGGTGAAAACATTGAAAAAAAATTGGGCATTCACTAAAAATATATTGCATTAATTCTCAGCTAATATCATCATATGCTACTCAAAATCAAAATTAATTAAAAAAAACTGATAAAATTTGTTTGAGAAACATTTATCAGAAAAAAAAGATTCATCTTACATTTCAAGTGTATAAAATTACATTCAAATTCATTAAATGAAACAAAGCATTATTTTTCTTTAAATCTTTCTTTTCATCGGAATTACATCTCAGAAATTTCTAATAATATCATATTTCAGGAACATTACGCAACCCACTTTTAAAATCTATAATTTAAATCTAGCATTATTTATACAAATGCAGTTGTTTGAATGTAGCTTAGTTGTAAGAAGGTAGTATAATTTCCTTGCTGAATTTTTTGAAACCTGTTCCTGTTATATGATGGGAGGAGTTGGAATAGTTTTTTTTTCTATGAGTTCCGATAAAAATGAATTCAAGAAGTGAATAAATATTGGTTGATTTATAAAGACTAGAAGTATTAAGTGACATCTTGTAAGAGAAAGCAATCGTCACTAGATGAGGAGCTGTGTAGGTTGACGACATTTAATGTGTGAATACTTATTATATAAAAAATAAAATATAAAACTGATGCGCGCGCAAATACCTGTGCTTACTGTTGTGATCCAGTTAATTATTCTCCAATAAACTACAACTAAATTTCAGTAGCTGTTAAAATTTTGGAGTAAATTATTCTTGTGGGTTAAAAATATTCTTATAAGTCTACATCAAATGTCTTAGTCCCATTTTAAGGATAATTTTTATGGAATTATAAAGCAAGGTTCTACAATTTTTTTTCGTGGAATTAAAATTTTCCAAAAATCAGTGTTAACCCCTTGTCTCCAAACATGAGCTCATGTCAACAGTAACAACATTGTGTAAAGAGAATAACGCACATTAAATTTCTTATGGTCTTCACTTTATCATGGCGTACATGAGGAGCAAAATATATCAGTTCAAGTGTGTCACTACATTGTGACACAAACTTATGTGGCAAATTGTTTGATCTTCGATGCAGAAAAAGTAAACTGGAATCGTGCGTTTATCATCCAAACTTTAATCATGTTGACAACTTTTTCTGCACAATTTCCTGTTATTACTTTGCGCAAAACAGAAAATTAATACTGTTCGCAATGTTATAAAGCTATTTAAATAGAAGCAATAGCGTAATAAAAATAATAACGCATTTCTAAATTATAATCTTTCAATTGAAGAGAACATACCTTTTTCTATGAAAGTGTATCGTAGTAAATCTATATTTCTATTAGTTTTAATTATAAATTTAAATATTTTATTAGAATTAACGTCTTATTGTATTCAAGTATATTCAGATATTTCTCGTAACCTTAGGTATTTCATTTTCTAAGGAGCACTAATTTTGTCTCGAAGTACCTTTTCGAAGAATTTAATAGGCTTAATGAAATGAAGAACGAGAAGCCAAGAACGAGAGCAAACCTCTTAGCAGTTCGTGTTAGTTTTAAAATAATCTTTGAGCAAGTAGTAAGGTGGAGATTTTAACTGCAAGCTTTGCGTTGTAATTTCCTAAGTATGAGCTAAGACAAACATTTAAGGCAAATGTGCATAAATATATATAATAAATTATTTAATTGAAACACGACTGGGGAAATATGCACATTTAAAAATGTCTCGTAAAGGGCAATGTATAAGTATTTTAAATGTATGGATAAATAAATATTTATTGCTTTGACTCAAACTATATACTAAGATAATTGTCAAAATTACGCTTTCAAAAGAGAGAAGATCGAATGTAGATATTGGTGACCACCCACCATGCACATTTCAAGATTAAAGTTTTAAATGTTCCTTTCTCTTTAATAACAGTTTATCACGTTTAATAACTTTGAAATAAATAGCAAGTAATAATGTATTATTTCATTTACCGTCAAATATTTGTTAAAAAAATGAGGTCAATATGTAACGGGTATACTCGTAAGCTTCTTACTAATCCCCTTGGGGGAAAACCTATCTCTTTAAGTATTTTTTCCATTGAAAACTTTCTCCCGAAGAAGATGTGATTTATGTAAATCATGCCGCATATTTAAGCATTAACTTTTAGGTTCGAGAAAGCGAGAGAGGTTAGGAGTTAGATCATAGAAGTTAGTGATTAACGTAAATTAGTTTAAAAATAGTTCAGATTGACATTGATTAATTAATTAATATAATAGATAGATAATTGACAATTTAGTCAATGAAATATTTAAATTAGAATAAAATTGACCAGGAATTGATCATCTGAGAAAAGAATGACTATTATTTAGAACTTAGATTAGCAATACGTTTCAAAAGTAAGTGATTCTACTCATAATTAAATATTAAATATGTCATCTACCTTACTTGTGCTCCTATACTTATTTATATGTACATTTCTTAGCCTGGATTTGTGAGACTTATTAAAGAATTAATGAATTATATTTGTTTCGGTATTCAATCTAACACCAAATTACTGATGGGTGTTAGAGGACATCCATCACAAATGCATGTTTTATCTTGAAGATTAAACCAATTAGAATGAGACATAAACCACATGTAAATACACAATACCTTTCATAACTGATCTGCACTTGTAAAGTCTAACAACGATTTGCATCATTTCCTGTCGAAATTGTGTATTCACAAAACAAAACTTTTTTCTGTTCTGGACAAAAAATGATGTCATTTCAAAGAAAATCCATTTTTTTTCCAACACAAACTAGAATTTTTTTTCCAGTTGTTAAATAATTCATTAATTTTGGGGTTTATTGTTCGTAAAATAGAGGTTTTTGCCTCCATGTTAATCAAGGAATTGGAAAATTCGTTAAATAGGGGATCATTAAATTGGTGTCTGACTGTATCTATACAAAATCTCCTATTTACCATTTAAAATTTACTTTCCGTGACATATTCGGGACCTGTATTAAACAGTTAATTATTTTCCTGAAAAGATATTAAAAACATAACAATTCTAATCCCAGCTCACTTATTTTTATTCGAGAGACTTGGCGTTAGAGTTTGTCTCACTGAAAAGATGTGTCGATCGCTGGATGAATAAAAGCCGTGTTTTACAAAAAGTTATCGTTGCTTCCGAAATATTATATATATATATATATATATATATATATATACCCTGCTGGCCACCGTAAATGCAACACCCTGAAGGAAGCACGCAAATAACATGAAATGTACATTTTGCATTAGCGGAGGTGAAATATGCAAATGATTGGAATTTCAGCGCATACACACATCACGCACGCCTGTGGCGCCACCTCAAAGCCCTATTAAAGGCTTGGAGATTTCGACGATTTCAAGTTCGGCAATTGTGTTTTTCTTGTGGTTTTTTCAAAAACCGATCAGTTATCTCTCGTAGAAAACAGCGATTAGCTTTTGATCAAGTATCCGAGTTCCACAGAGGAAGGATAGTGGCTTACAGAGATTGTGGATTATCTTTTAGGGAAATCGGAAGTCGTGTGTAGGACGAAACCAAACAACTGTAATGCGGATGTGTGACCGTTGGATGCAGGAGGGTACGACGGACTGACGTGGACGATCGCATCCACCTCAGTGCACCACTTCACGTGAGGACAGGCAAATTGTGCATATGGCAGTAGCGGATCACTCAGTCACATTATGAACCATAGCACAACACATTGAGTCTGTAATGCATCATTCAGTGTCTGCGCGTACCATTCGACACCATTTACAGCAGAGTGGTCTTTCCGCAAGACGTCCATTGCTTGGTCGACCCTTGACGCAGAACCACAGACGTTTCCGTCGCTAATGGTGCAATGAAAGAAAGATGTGGGCAGTAGAATGGAATGAAGTTGTCTTTACAGACGAGTCACGCATGTCTGCAACATCACGATGGTCAGATTCGAGTCTGGAGACACCGGGGAGAGAGGATGCTGAACAGCTGCGTTATGCACCGCCACACAGGTCCTGCACTAGGTATTATGGTATGGGCGGTATTGTGTGTGTGTGGATATCACTCTCGCACTCCTCTAGTACGCATTGCCGGTACTTTAAACAGCCAGTGCTACATCTCCGAGGTGTTGGAGCCAGTTGTCCTTCCTTACATTCAGGGCTTGGTCACAGCCATATTTAAACAGGATATTGCGCGACCACATGTGGCACGCATTGTCCAAAGGTTCTTCGTAAATCACCAGATTGAATTGCTTCCCTGGCTGTCTCGCTCTATGGATCTTTCACCGATAGAAAACATGTGGTCCATTGTTGATCAACTATTGACCCAGATTACACGCCCAGCTGCCACACCAGATCATCTTTGGAAACGTGTGGAAGCTGTTTGTTCTGCTGTACCCCAAGAACACATCCAAAGTCGTCCCTTTGAATCAATACCGATGCGTGTGGCAGCGGTGATCTCCAACAATGGCGGCTACTCTGGCTACTGATTCTGGCAGGAGCCACACTTCACAGAAGTCTATAAATTTATTCATTTGATACTTGGTCAACATGTTATCTACAAAATAAATTTTTTTCTGTTATCTCTTGTCTTTCTTGGTGCTGCACTTACGGTGACCAGCAGTGTATCTATATATATATATATACATAATAGTATAAACTAAATCGCAAAAAACCAAAAAAGGAAAACTAAAACAGAAATATATAACCAGTGAATACAGGTAAAAAATAATTTGCTACAGAAGTGCAAAAGCAAACTCTTAAGCTTAGGAACTAAGCTTGCAGGTTTAGGCAATGTTTTTAGGCTAGTCAACCTTCACCTGTAGTTTGCTTATACTACTAGGCTGTAGAGAAAAGAAATAAGAGTAAGTAGAAGCTATCATTAAAACTAAGGATATGAATCATACCTTCCGAATGTAGTAGCGCAAAGGTCCGCAACTTTCGGTTCCTGAATCAAGTAGTACTGGGCCACACAAGGAATATCAAATCATTCTCATTTTATTTATTGTACTGTACGGGTTTGTGCGACTTTCCATAGAAACCACTTAATATTCCTTGCTAAATCCCTTTTACATCCTTTTGGATGTAACTCTCTTTTATATTCTGACGATCTTAAATTTAAAGTATTAGATCAAAACCGTCTAAAATATGAGACCCCCCCCCCTCCATTGCGGGCTGCGATAAAATTACCAAACGTTGATCGACCGTGGTGATAAAAAGGTAGGGAAACACTGCAGTAGAGTCTTGAATATTCTGCCTTGAAAGGTGGTCAAGTTTGTGAGAATTACGGTTTATTGAGAATGGTATTAAAATGGAATAAGTAGGAGTATTTACTCAGAAAAATATTGACTGCACTTATATGTATTGTTTGCCTGAAAATGCAATAGAAAATAAACTGCCTAGATAACGTAAGCAAGGGAAAGTAGCACTTTATGCAGGCATAAATTAATGAACATATAGTGTACAGTAACTGATCTGGTGAAACACACCTCATACCTCAGAAAAATACTTTAGGAAAGCAAAAAATTGTCTATAAAGAAAATAATATAGCCGATCTTGCGAAAACTAGCTACTTTAAAAAAAAGATGTCTTGCCTCCATTGCCGAAGAAACAGTAAGTCCATTACCAGCACACCAAGTTGTTTAAGGTCAAGGGCGATTTCAGCAGTTTTTAGTCCCTCATTTTTAAATATTTTAAGAGTTGTGCACAATTTCTTCAACGTTAACGTCTTCATCATTTTCCGGCATTTTATCATATTACCTCGGAGCAAGCGCGCTCTCGATACTAACGTTAATGGTCGCACCGACTGGGTCACCTCAATCCTTTTTTTTAAGGTATCTGAACACTTTGTGAGAATGACCAAATTCAGTCAAGACAGATATTTTTGTTTTTTATTTTATTGAATAGAGCCATCTTTTGACTTTACGAAACATACTTTGTTTTGTATGTACACTACCTAGAGGCCAAGTTACAATCCATTTTATAAATTTAGAAAAACCTGAAATGGGTTTTTGATCTAATGGAAGTGGGCATTTAAATTGCTCAAAATCTATCATGGTGAGTCTAATATCTCAAAATATTACGAATGTATTTCTATAAAACTTTTGAACCTGATATTTATGTTATTTCTAGAGAATGTACTAAAATATTTCTTATTGTATGAATACTTTTTTGAGTTATGACTTGTTATTTAAATAATGGTCTCATAAAAAAAATTTACATTTCTTATAATGTTTACTCAATAAGCTCTAAAATTTTAAAATTTTAAAAAAAATTAAAATTTTAGTACATTTTCTAGATAAATGCATCTAATTTGTTTTAGTAATACTTTTTTCTCTAACTGCTTTCAAGTTTTTCAAAAATATTGCTAAAATTTCACTTATAATTGTGATTTGTGTAAAATCCAGGTAATTTATTTTAAATTTGGATAGTTAAATAGTAATATTTATTGGTATTGAGTCCTAAAAGAGCATTTATAATGTTTTAGTATGCTATTTTGTTAAAAAGTACTCCGAACGTGTTTGGATACCTTAATAACTGGTTTTATTGTACACTAAAAAATTCGTAATTTCAGTGAATAATTTAACTAAGAGAAAGTATAATTACCTACTTGTAAGGACTTTTAAATTTTCTCTTATGAAAATTTAAGAGAAAAAATATTAATTTAACTAAACCAAAAAATTTCAAATGTGCGTGACTTTAATAAAAGATACAAATCACAGACACTTTTCTCTGACTGTAGAGGAATATTATTTGCTGGCAAATAACATTTATGTAATGTTATTTGCATGCAATTTGCTCTAATATTATTTGCATGTCCATATTTTGTCCTATTCTGCTTAAGTTATATTAGTTGTATTGGCTTTTGGATCGACAAATAGCATGTTGAACTTTCTTTGCTTGTGTACTTTTGACAGGGTGAAGTGTGTCTTGTTGTACTTAGGGCTTCAAATTTTTCTGAATGGAGTTCTTAAGGTAGCATTTGAAAAGTTTCCTTTCAACTCAAATGTTTCATGTTGACCACTTTTTTCAAATTTTCTTTCGCTAACATGATTAATATGCATTATTTCAGCAGAATATTTCCTTGTTTTATCTGTTTCAACTTCCTTCAAGAGAGACTACAAATGTCCATTTCTTTTGTTTTTAATATTCTACTAATTTACATTTATAAACCATAAAAAGGCGTGCAACGCTGCAATCAAAACCACTAAGTTGTTCACTGGTGAAAAATGTAACATGTTCATAGAAAATATTTTGGAACAAAAGTGGTGGCGTGGGGAACTCAGTTAAAAGAAGTACCTTAAGATTGTAAACAAACGCTTGTCATCCCCCATCCCAAAAAGAAGTGATGTTACAAATGCACTTTAGTCCCCATGAAGACTTTCATACAGGAGAATATTGTCACAGTCATTGGTAACAAATAAACAGTTCTCCCTGAATTAATTATTTCTTGAAAGAAATGAATTAATCGCAAATTAATGTTGAAAGAAGATATCCAGACAAAAGTAACAAAAAGTAACAACAAATATAAAAAATAAGAACTAATTAAAATATTTTTATAAAGTTTTTCAGGAATGTTGAATTTAATAGAAATGTAATTATAAGGAAACTTTTTTATTTATCCAACGCCCGTGCTTGGCTTCTTGACCATTTGACGCCGAGCCTCCCAGTACCGACTGATAATGTCGTCAGTCGGGTATTTATCGAGTCCAGTACATTGGAGAAGGTGGTTTCCATCCATTCTGGTATGGCCACAGAGTGGGCAGGCCTCGTCAGCAGCCAGGCCAAACCAGTGGGGTGTGCTCCCAGAAAGTCATGTCCGGTGGTTAGGCAAAAGCGAGCAACAGCTTTGGGTCTCTCCAGGTGCCTCGGGATCGGACCCACAGTGACCTGAGTTTCCCAAGGCTTTCCAAGGCTTCTGGTCTTTTTTGGGTCACGGCAGAAAATTTGTCGATGAATGTAAAAAGGATGTTCTTTGCTCTTCTAAGAGTCAAGGGGACTTCCGGTTGAGACGACTCGACTACTTGCTTGGCATTTTGGTCGGCCCTCTCCTTGTCGGGGATTCCAACATGACTTGGGACCCACTATAATACCACAGTTCAGCCCTATGAGATTAATCCGCAATTTTAGTTCAACACTGAATTGTGTATAAAGAAAACTAATAGAAGAATCATGTTCTGAATCAGCCACCTATGGCACGAGTATCACAAATGCACGCAGCGAAATTTTTATTTAACTATGATAAAGAAAATACTTATATTTTATGTTGTCATTTTTTTTATTATTATAAATATGTTTAAAAATACATGTGTTACTTTTAATTATTCTTATTATTGTAAAAGAAATATTAATATTTTATGTGGTTTATTTTTATAATAAAATGTTAAATCTACAGTATTCATCTTTATTCTCTAACACCGCATACATTATCGCAGGAATCGAATTGTTTCAAAAATAAGCTACTGTGCGGCACGTTAAATCATATTGATGACTGATTTGGCACGTCACAACTAAAAGGTTGTCAACCCCTGTCCTAAACAATAATCCGATAAAGATAAAAAAAATATCTTTGAGAGTTTGAAACTTAAAAAGAAAAAAATATATACAGCAGAGAGTATTATAAATTTGATTAAAAGTGGATTTTTAACCAGTTTTAAGGTTAGCAGCCAAATTCCCCTCTTTTTCTTAAGGAACTGAAGGGAATCCTATGAAATATATAATAAATAGCATATATGATGATATACATGATAAAATAAAAAAGATAAAACTCCATAGCGATGCATTTGGAAATGCTTAAATCCTAATGAATCAAAGGACAAAAAAAAACAGGTTATAGCCAGATTCAATGATTCAAACACATATTCAAAGCTTAGAAAAAATGCTAAATTTTAGCATAGCAATAAATAAAAAATGACTTTTTCTAAAAAAATTGAAAGCTATAATATGATGTTTATTAACTAAAATTATAGGAGTAATATATTACGGTATCCTAATACTAGCGACAATTTTTTTTTAAAAAAAATGGAAATATGGGGATTTTTTGAGGTTTTTAGATTTTTTTAGTACAGTTTAAGAAAAATATGCTAAAATTAAGAAGATAAAAAGAAATTATTACTGAAATGGGGAAAAAATTGTTAAAAATTTACAAAAAAAAAAAAAACATAAACGCGGTGCTCATTCTGGTTTATGAACAAATTTTCAATTCTAATGTGTTGCTATGTTATTCATTTTTAAAATAATCCTCAGGATAAGAGATATTTTAAATTTATACAAAAACTAGAGCACCTTATTTTGGATATTATATGAAATTGCTTAAAATAACAGTGATTATTTTACCATAAGGAACTGTAAATTTTGTAACAAAACAGTGATTGATAAGTCAGAAGGTTAAAATACTTCTATTATTATACAGAATATACAGAAAAATTTTTAGTTGATTATTTTCAAAACTTTTTCAGCAATTGCTGTCCCCGTTTGAACATTTTCAAAAAAACACATTTCGAGGAAAACCCATTTTAAAGTATGACATATCTAACTTAAAGTAATGGCGTCTGCTTTTACTAAAACACTTGTAAATTTTTGTTGAAGTGAACGGTAAATAATAAACTTGGTATTTTTATAAAGCCAATAAGATGGTCTATAAAATAAAATCATAAAAAAATTGTCAATGTTTGGCTTAATTCACAATTTTAGGGTAGTTGGATGCCTTAAGAATTTTTTTCAAGTTATCTACACTGTAATACTTAAGTGTAAAAGACAAAAAAGTTTATTGAATATTCTTTTTTTTTAATTGTAATGTTAAACTTATTACTAATAAATAAGAGTTTAATCCTTACAATTTAAAAAAAATTCCTTATACGTATATAGTAAAAAATAAGTTCTCTTTTGTCATAAATATTAATATTTATTACATTATCTTTTAATAATATTACAGTATCTAGAGTTTGAGAGATTTATCTAGAGTTGAGTTTGTGTGTGACAGAATTAATATGATCTAATAATTTCAATAATGTGTGCTCAATTGAGGTACCTAGTGTTTTTCATAAGGTGGGAGGGATAGTTTATCTGATTTTTTTTTTTACTGTGAGAATTAGTAAAATTTTTATCGTATTTAAATTAATACAATAGTTGTGTTTGTTAAGAGGACATTTTGACTAATTAGATTTTGAATAATTTATTTAAATTTTAATGTAGATAGCAGTGAGAAAAAACTAAGAGTAACGAAAATTTCATTCCATAAATTTAGTAACCGTTTTGTAAAGACTTTGGAAACGATCCTTAATGACGTGTGCAGCTGTATTTAGTAAATTTTGAAGGTAATGGGAAAATAAGTTTTACATTTTTTTCTTTTTTTGTGTGTGTCCATTTGAAACCATTCTTGTAATAATTAACTGTTATTGTTTTTTATGTGTATGAAAAATATTTTTAAAGCAACATCACTACTTTCGATTTATTATTATTGTTACTTAATATTTTTTCCCCTATTATCTATTAATTCATTTAGTTATGGTAGTCTACTCAATAATGGCGCAGCGCGCTTTTTAACTTATCCTCTTTAATTGATTAACCCTAAATATTTACTAAATACAAAGCCAGTTCTTTTCAAGGAGTTTATAAATAAATAAAGAACGGAAACTTCCTAAAAGTTCTTCTTGAAGAGCACTTTGCTTCGTCTACGTGATGTAACTGTTAAGTACTTTAATAGAAACTTACAAGACGAGCTACTTTACGATTAACTCCTCTGAAGCCAATGAAGAATCTTAAAAAATCATTAATCTTACAATGGCGAATGTAGTTTATTTCGTTATACCTAAGATATATTTTTGTCTATATTGCAAATTGATAAAAATAGAAAGTTTAAGAAAAAAAATTAATATCTGATTTTTTTTCTGATGAACGGGTGTTAAAGGGTTCAACAAGTGAATGGCTCATGGAAAAAGTAATTGGAAACAGCTATAACTCGCCCTACTTGACAGCTTACGCTGGATTTTTACCTGACACCTAGGCTCGGGGTTGGTATGCATCAGTAGTCTTCAAACTTTATCGTATCATGGAACCCTTAGACCTACTTGGAGTTTTGGGAGAACCCTTTCGTACACATATAAGAATATATCTTAAAAAAAGTAGATTAGCATGTTACATACATTTTTATATATAAGAAAATTACAATATTGCTTCTTACTAAAAATATTAGCTTAAAATTTAAGTGATTTAGCCGTTATTAAAATGATTTTGTGCTGTAGGTGCCACCTTCCATTGCATATTTTCGGACCGAAATATTTATATGTATATATATGCGTGCATTTTTTTGCCCAAAATGGCAAAATCTAGTTCTGTTAAAGTCGTTTGCGGTCACGTTTCATATTCTATTTTTAATTTGATTCTATATTTTGTTTTTGTTGCCCCATATTCGTTAAAAGACTTTCCCGTAAATATTTGTTCCGAAGGACATTCAAATGCTCTCACTGAGTGGTGAAATTGGTTAGACGCTGGTCCATTCTCGTGTCAGTGGATTTTCCCCAAGTCAATGGATTGTCATGAGGCAAAAAATGATGTATGTCCATGCCGTATGATTATGCGGCATGTTAAAGATTCCTAGAGTGCCTGTTTGGCTTGAGTGCTCTCGGAGAAGTTAAATTCCATGTATCAGGTGCTCTCTTCTGGATAATTAACTTGACGTCAAATTGATATTGTGGCAATTGGTATCTACCTATACAATGCCACACTAAAAATGATACCAGTTCTGAGAGAATGCATCAGGTCTGCAATGGTAATTTCCAACCCACAGTTCTATTTGAAAGAGGAAAATATTTAAATGTTTATAACTGTGTGAAGCAAGCCTTCTGATTTATTATAATGCTGGGAAAAATTTTTTATTCGTAAATGCTTTTTTTTCTATAGGAAAATGTTCTCTTATATTTCTTTTTATTATTATTATTTCTTTTCTTCTTATATTTTTTTTTTGTTCTTTTATATTATTATTGAAAAATTGGGATCCATTGTATACGTTTAAACAATGTCCTTTAAAGTCAATTCATTTCCATTTAAATTCATTCCCAAGAAAACATTGCCCATAATCCGGTTTGAGAATCAAATGGCTGTTAATTTTTAAAACCAATGCATTTATTTTTTGAACTTTAATTTTTTATATAATATATGCATTCAATAAATTTGCTTCATTTAGAATAGCAATCATGTCTGCTAAATAAGATAACTTCGTGCTATATATTTCATGGCATAACTACAATTAAATGCGCTTATGACATGATTCTTTTAAAATTAATCCGAATTCCAAATGTAAAAGCAGAGTTCTGTATTTTCTGGATGATTCTGCTCATAATAAAGCAAATAATCTGGAATTTAATTATCTTGCTCTTAAAAAACTTATTTTCACAGCAATATTTAAAACGCCTTTTAATGCATTCTTTATTCATTTTATTACCATGATACACTATTCCAGATAAGATAATATGATTTAGCTTCATTTTTTTCTTTCTCTGTTTTTTGAATGCTTATTAGGATTAAAAATGGGAAACTGGCTCTCATATGTGAACAACATCCGATTACAACCAAATATTAGCTATTTCATCATTGACTTGGGTTATCTAAAACTCACCTTTTGAAGAATAATCTTTTAAACCAGCTCATATGAGTACTTGTCCAGTAGTTTTAATCTAAATTAAAAAAGATTGAATTAAATGATTGATTGATTCTATTGGTTGAATTTCAGGGAAATATTTATAGCACATTTTATTTATAACTATAATTATCCAGTGAAGACTTCAGAAATCTATTTGACTATTTTAAGTAAACAATGCATATATTTAGGTTTAAAGGTGAATAATTTTGCCATACATATAAGTAACTATAGCATACTGGGTGTTAGAGCAAGAAATTAGCTGTTTTTTCCCCGTAAGAATGACTAATTGTTGTTTTTTGTTGTGTGCAGTCATCACTATAGTGCAATAGACTAAAGCTTTTTTGTCTGTTTGTAATTTCAAATTAGAAGCTTTTTACTAAATGCATTTAATGGTATATACGTTACTAATATCAAAAAATCAATTGTTAAAATTTTTGTCTGTCAGTTTGTTCCGGCTAATCTCGGGAACTTCTGGTCCGATTTTAAAACATCTTTCACCAATGGAAAGCTACATTATCAGCGAGTAACATAAGATGTATTTTATCTCCATATTCCTAGGGAATCGGCAACTATGGGGGTAAAACATCGACGTTGCTTACTCCCCGCCAAGTTGGTGGAAAATTATGCATTTGGTCAATAATGGAAATTTTAGTAAAAATTTTCTCATATTTGTAAACTGAAACATAGTGTAATTTAGCATCTTTACAAAAAGCAATTTTTTAAATCGTTTTTTATTAAATGTCTAACTTTTATTACATTACGTTTGTTAAATGTCGAACTCAAACTTTGAGAAATATTGCCAAGTTGGCGAAGAAGTTCTCTATTCTGACAATCCCAGATATATTAATGAAAATTTTCAACCCACTTTTTAAAGAGGGAAACGAAATAAAGTTTTAGCGAATTGCGCGCGCGTGATATTGAAAATTATATGGTATTATTAATTGAAAGTTTCATAAAAAGTTTTGATTAGTTTGATTAGTTTTAAAAGTATTTATTACTTTGAATTTTTTTAACCTAATTATACAATATTCATATTTTGCACAAAATTTTTCACTTATACTGAACATAGATATTTTACATTGAAAACTTTGGAGAGATATACTACGGAGGCATCCATACAATGACACTCGCCGAATAAAATTAAGAAGCTTTGCGCAATACTTATTTCATCTTTGGTCTTTCTAATCCTCAAACCTTTTGGAATAAGTACAAAGACTACATGGCGGAAGATATTTTGCAAAGAAAAACAACCAAATATGCCTTTCAATGAACACATCTACAACGAAAAGCAATAGAGGATTTCAGAATGGTTAGGAAGAAGCTACATGATTTTGGAATGATTAACCCTAGACGTGTAGACGAAAATGGCTTCGATAATGAAATCACTTGAGAAATTAAACTACGATTTTATAGTATTGTGGCATCAAGTAACATAATTTATCCCTCAATTAACTCCAGAACAAAGTCGCATTTTCCAACAAATTTTACACAAAATAGAATCCGGCAGTGGTGCACTCTTTTTTCTCGAAGCCCCTGGAGGAACAGGAAAAATGTTTTTGCTAAACTTATTATTAATGACAATTATTAAAAAATAGAAGATAGCGCTTGCTATCCCTTCTTCTGGTATAGCAATGTTTTTCCCATGGCCAACTATATGTAGCCTGATCGGTGTGTCCAATGCCCAAATCTTTACATATTTGCAACTGCTGGAAGAACATATAATATATGGTATACAGTAGCATCTTAGAATAATATTCTGTTTTGAGCTCTTTTAAAGAGGAATTATATATTAAACGTAGATACTTTCGACTTTTAAAAATATTAATAGTTTAAGTTATTGAATTTTTGTTGTTAATTATTATAAGAAATTGCGTTTTCAGTTTTTTTAAACTAAGCTCAATTTTAGAATTTTTAAATTTTATTGGTTCCAATCAAGCAATAAAAAAATTACCATATTATATTACTTACTTTCTAATGAAATGATTACGACTTTGACAGTTATTTAAAGACATCAACGCGAGCGGATCCGCGGGTAAAAGCTAGTCGTTAATAAAATTATTTCTATTCATCCAATCGAGTTCAAATATTTTTTTTTAAAATTTGTACTGTATGAAACGTTATGTTAATATAGTTTTTAAAATATTAATTCATTAATTATGTTTTTCAACGCCAACTTAGATTTATCTTCATTATTGTAACAATGTAACTGTTAAAAAATAAAAAAGTTGGCGTCGAAAACCGATTTTTCAGCCAAACTACCCAACGCGGATGTGCATTGTGAAAACAATGCAGACAAATCATGCTCTTTTTCAATTCCTACCATGAGTTCGCTCTCTCCCTATGTATATTTATATTTATGTATATATATATATAATATATATTTTGTTCAAATTTTCAATCGTTAATAAAATATTTCCTATTTCTCCATTGAAAGTAGGAATTGACTTAAAAAAAATTTCATATTACTTGTTTTAGTTTAATTAATTTATTTTGTTTTTCATTGTTTTAATTTAACATTTGTAAAAACTATTGAACATTGAATATATTTATCCATATTTCTATCCATATCTATCCATATTTCAAAAATTAACAATATTTTATTCTCTTTATGTGTAACTGAGATTTGACAATAATAGATTTTTAAGGTATTAATATTAATATTATTTAGTTTTCTTAGAATGTACAGAAAAAAGAGCCTCAAGCTTCAAGTGGCTTTGGATTTATTACTGAACCTTCCATCTAAAATCAGGGATGTACTAACAGAGGATTTTTCAAACGAAGAAGCCCCAGCAAATAATTCGCTGGAATTTTCGTTAGATTCTTAATATGACGATCAAGAGACTTAACAAGAATCAAGGTGCAGTAGTTCATGTTAAGAAAATACAGCATTTCCTAACCCAGGATGCAGTGCTTTATATATATATATATATATATATATATATATATATATATATATATATATCTTTATATATAAAATATACGTGTCACAGTGTTTGTCCGCAATGGACTCCGAAACTACTCAACCGATCATAATATAATTTTGCATACTGTGTGTCATTTCGTCCAACTTAAAACATAGGATAATTTTTATTTCAATTTATCGCGCCATAATTTTTTTATAGCCGGAAATATGAAGAATCCGGAAAAAACGTTGCCAGATTCCCATAAGGGATACTCATTCGGTACTCTCGACGTTATTTCTGAATTTCGTCAAGGTCATTCACTTTGCGTTAGCTTTCTGTTTGGAAGACAGGAAAGGTTGAGGTAGTTTTGAGTCTTGCTGCGTAGTAAAAAGGGGAATTCCCTTATATAACGCCTCACAACCGATAGTTTTTTTTCTTCTTAAAGATTAATTTATTGAAGAACAGTAGAATATAAGAAAAAATATCATTAAAAAATATAAGGAAATATTCTTAAATATATTTTTATCACATAGTATTATTTTCTTTTTGGATTTCATACTGTGAAATGAATCAATATCGTTGCGTTTAAATAAAAATTATTTTTAAAACTTTTAGTATCAGTGATTTAAAACATAAAAAGCCAAAAACTTTTTTGAACAAACTTTAATAAAACACTCAAAATTACTTAATAATTAATAATTTTTCCCGTGCGTCAAACATTTCAAAAATTCCTCACAATTTTACTTCAAGAATTATAATAGTAGTGAAGTTTTGTAATTTGAAAAATTTCTACTTTTCTGTCTTTTTTCAACATACAACTATTTTTATAAAGGCCACATTTTCGTTTCCGGAACTAAAAAATTGCAACGAAAGAATTGAAAAGTGAGTGAGTGATTTATAAATTCGCACTGTTCGCCTATTCGAGAGTTTTTGGCGACGGACCTCGAAATTTTCAACCATGGTCAAGTGACGAGGACGACACCTGAGCTTTCACCCATCTCTCCTAATTACCACACCACACCAACGCAAGAACAGATTTCGAAAAAGGGAGTTTTAATGTCATAGTTAGAGAAATCACTCACATTGCGCATACACACACATAAGTGCTATCGTCCTGAGGGAAACAGGAAATTTTCCCATGCGGATTAAAATATTCACTCGGTAAAAGCCCGTGCAACGCCGGGTTAAGCGAAGAGGAAAGAAACAAAGAAGTAAAAGTAATTTCGAAAAATTATATTGGAAGTACTGATTTTGCGAAGAGAAGGGAAAATGTTAAACGAGAAAACCATTGATACGCACTCATGGGCCTTGCACTCACATCGTACGCTTCACACCCACACAAAAGTCCTGGCGTCAGAAAGAAAGGAGGAAATTAACATGGGGATTAAGTAATACCCTAAGTAAAAGCCCGTGCAACACTGGGCCGGGTCAGCTAGTATATATATGACAGGCCCCAGGCCTGCTGGTTAAATGAAGAGGGCATCATCTCTAAAAAATACTTCTTTATTTCGCTTCAATCACATAAAATCCAACATGGCGGCCCTTTGGCGCGCAACTGAGTAGAACAATAGATAGTAATTCGACGAGGAGTCACCATCTAAGCCTTTTCGAGTATGCGTTCTCCTTCGCCAGCGCTCGCTCCACCTTTAAATAGGCTTATTTACCCACAAATCCGTACGCGATGTTAAAGAGTTCGCTCTATTTTTATTTATTACTCACATAATTTTGAAGCTAATCTTTTCAAATTTGACAATTGCCCCCGCCCCTCCGCTGAAGCCTGGCTCAGCCAGGTTGGCCAATCCTGACTGGCAAGTCCCCAGAGGATAAAAATAACAATATTCCAATGATATCAAATTCCCAAATGAATTAAAAATCTAAAAGATATAATAATTGTATAAAAGAGTGAGCTGTTGAATCTCCTGACATGTAAAAAATAACAATATTGAATAATAAAATATCAAACTTTGGTGTACAGCATTGGGTTGCATAGAATTGTTTTCTGAAAAATATCACATATCTAATACTTTCATCTATGACTATAATAATAATGAGGTTAAGAAAAACAACATAAGATCAAGATAATTCACATTACATACACAAAAATATAGTAGTGTTAAGCAACATAACATAATATCAATTGAAATTCACACACTGAATGTATAGTAATAGTAAGGAATGTTAATAAAAGGGATAAATGTTGAAAAGTTACAAGTACTTCAAAATTGTTATGTAAATACATAAAGATTAGATATCAAATACGTAACAAAAAAATAAATTTAGGAATAATGGTTATGTAAATACATA
The DNA here is from genome assembly GCA_019973975.1 of Trichonephila clavata. Lineage (NCBI taxonomy): Eukaryota > Metazoa > Arthropoda > Arachnida > Araneae > Nephilidae > Trichonephila > Trichonephila clavata. The sequence continues at coordinate 53,040 of BMAO01011150.1, read as the reverse complement.
AAAAGAATATATATCAAATACATAACAACAAAATGAATTTAGGAATAATGGCTTAAATAAATAAAAAGAATATATATCAAATACGTAACAAAATGAATTTAGGAGCTCCCCATAAAAGAAAAGATTATATAACTATAAACAGAAATGTACCAAAATAAACACAACATCAACATTATTTAAAAATATCACTAGAAATATAAAATGCAAAGAAAAAAAAACAAATAAGTGTATTTCACATATATCAAGTACAGGGAAAAATTCAATCAATGTCTATCTTTTTTTTTTATTTATGTTTGTCGTAATGTTTCACAGTCCTTTCTTGGAAAAATCATAGTTCAGTGTTCATCATTCAATTATTGTTTATCTTCCAGTTCTTTGTTTAATATTATCATTTGGATCACTACTCAACCAACTTATTTCAAAAATACACAACCATAACAAAATCTTCAGAATATCACATAATATTTTGTAACTTCCAGAATGTACTTCTATCACAAATACTCACAATGAAATTATTATAACATCATTTATACAAATAAATAAAATTGAAGTGTCTGTTTGTAATTTCAAATTAGCAGCTTTTTACTAAATGCATTTAAAGGTATATACGGTACTTATATCAAAAATCAATTTTTAAAATTCTTGTCTGTCTGTCTGTCTGTCTATTTGTTCCGGCTAATCTCGGGAACTTCTGGTCCAATTTTAAAAATTCTTTCAACAATGGAAAGCTACATTATCAGCGAGTGACATAAGATATATTTTATCTCAATATTTCTACAGGAACGGGAACTATGCAGATAAAACATTGACGTTGCTTACTAACCGCCAAGTTGGAGCAAAATTATGCATTTGTTAACAATGGGATTTTAATAAAAATTTTCTCACATTTATAACAAATAACTGAAACATAATTTAGCCTCTTTACAAAAAGCAATTTTTTGAATGGTTTTTTATTAAACGTCTATCCTTTATTACGTTACGTTTGTTAAGTGTCAAACTCAAACTTTGAGAAATATCGCCAAGCTGGCTAAGAAATTCTCTATTCCGACAATCCCAGATATTTTAATGAAAATTTTCTCCCACTTTTTAAAGAGGGAAACGAAATAAAGTTTTAACGAATTGCGCGCGTGATATTGAAAATTCTATGGTAACATTAATTGACAGTTTCATAAAAAGTTTTGATTACTTTAGTAGTTTTGATTAGTTTAATTAGTTTTGAAAGTATTTATTACTTTGAATTTTTTTAACCTAATTATACAATATTCATATTTTGCATAAAATTTTTCACTTATACTGAACCAGATATTTTACATGGAGGTACTACTTTGAAGATATACCATGCAATGTTACTCGCCGAAATAGGGGAAAATTAGGGAGCTTTACGCAATACTTATTTCATCTTCGGTCTTTCTAATCCTCAAACCTTTCGGAATAAGTACAAAGACTACATGGCGGAAGATATTTTGCGACGAAAAACAACCAAATATGCCTTTCAATGATCACACCTACAACGAAAAGTAATAAAGGTTTTCAGAATGGTTAGGAAGAAGCTACATGATTTTGGAATGATTAGCCCTAGACGTGTTGACGCAAATGGCGTCGATAATGAAATTATTTGAGAATTAAAGTACGATTTTAAAATATTGTAACATCAAGTAACATAATTTATCCCTCAATTAACTCCAAAACAAAGTGTTACGTAAAATAGAATCCGGCATTGGTGCACTCTTTTTTCACGACGCCCCTGGAGGAAAAGGAAAAACGTTTTTGCTAAACTTATTATTAATGACCATCAGAAAAACCCAGAAGATAGCAGTTGCTATGACTTCTTCTGGTATAGCCGCGATTTTACTGACCAACGGTCGTACTGCACATTCCGTTTTAAAAGTATCGCTTAATCTTGCATTTGAAGATTCACTCATCTGAAATTTCAGAAAAAATAGCTCTCAAGGCAGGATTATTCGACAATGTAAGCTTTTAATGTCGGATGAAAGTACGATGTCTCACAAGAAAGCTGTAGAAGCGTTTAATCTGACTCTTCAGGATTTACGAGGTAGGACAGATATTATAGGAGGAATGGTAGCTGGGTGTATTGAAGCTTATATATGGGTAAAAGTTCAACAATTCATTCTGAAAACGAATATGAGAGTGCATCTTCATAATGACATAGATTCGGAACATTATATAGAGACGTATTTGAAAATTGGTTATGGGTGTTTGAACGTAAATGCTGGAGGTTATATTTTACTTCCTGAGAATTTTGTAATGTTGAAGAAAATGATGTAAATCTTATTGCTCAAATTTACCCGGTCTTGCAACACAATTTTTTTTGGGATCAATGGTTGCGCGCAAGATTAATATTGGCGCCTAACAATGACATTGTCCATAAAATCAACATTGAAGATTTAAACGACTTGCGGGGGAGGGGGGGAATTGAAGAAATATTTATCAGTGAATACAATCATGGATAAAGAACAAAGTACTTCCTATCCCACGGAGTTCTTAAATTCTCTTGAACTTTCGGGTGTACCCTCACATAAACTTCAATTAAAACTAAATGTACAAGTTATGCAAAATCTTGATGCTCTCCGACTATGTAAAGGAAAGAGGCTTTGGATCACAAAACTGACGCAGAATGTACTTGGTGCCAATATTTGAGCACATGTCATGAAAAAGGATAGTGTTATCATACCTTGAATTCCAAGTATCCCCACTGAGCTACCGTTTCAATTCAAACAATTTCAATTTTTAGTTTTACTCTTGCTATTAAGAAAGCTAACATTTCAGGTAGCAGGGGTGCATTTAAAAAAGCAATGTTTTTCCCATGGCCAACTATATGTAGCCTGATCGGTGTGGCCAATGCCCAAATCTTCACATATTTGCAGCTGACGGAAGAACATGTAATTTGGAATACAGTAGCATCTTAGAATAATATAAAATATTATGTTTTGAGTTCTTTTAAAGAGGAATTAAATATTAAACGTAGATACTTTCGATTTTTAAAAAATATTAATAGTTTAAATTATTGAATATTTGTTGTTAATTATTATAATAAATTACGCTTTCAGTTTTTTTAAAGTAAGCTCAATTTTAGAATTCTTAAATTTTATTGGTTCCAGTCAAGCAATAAAAAATTACCATATTATATTATTTACTTTCTAATGATAATGATTGCGACTTTGACAGTTATTTAAAGACATCAAAGCAAGCGGAGCCGTGGGTAAGCTAGTGTATCATATAAAATTGACCTCATCACCGTTTTCATACAGTCCATAATTAATTTATTTCTTCAAAAATAGTCTTCAATAATGTTTTCACCTTATGAATAAAAACACAATACAAATTCTCAATTACATTAAATTTTGATTTTCATAATGTAAACAAGTCTTAAATTCAAATGTTATAAAAGCAACTTTTATTTATTTAATCTTTTCTAAATAACAATGCACTTATTTCAAAATAACAATGCACTTCTCCCCCCCCCAAAAAAAATCTTTCAGAAAACACTCTATAACAAATATAAATCAGAATTTTGCATAATTGGAAATTGGATTTTGAATGAAAAGGTTTTAATCTTGTAGAAAGAACAGTCTGTTAATTTTCCAGTATATTGATTTGGTTTATCTATTTCGTAACATTTGAGAGTATGTTGACATTCTTAAAGGGACCAATATAAGGACTCTGTAGTTTACTTGAATTAGGGTATGAGAAATTTTGATATTGGACTACATCTCCAATTTTAAATTTTGCATCAACATAATGTTTATCATACCTTTGTTTATTTATCTTACGATATTTAATTGTTCTGTTTACTGCAATTTGTCTTGCTCGTTGTATAGGTGGATAATTTAATTTTACTTGATTAGGTAATGGTGAGTCATAGGGTAAAGTTCCAAACATTAAATATGCAGGTGGAAAGCCAGTAACATCATGTGGCTAGTTATTGTATTCATATGTAACTTGTTCTAATAATTTTGTATAAGGAATTTTTGTATTGGCATTAACATTACATCTTAATTTTGCTACTAATGTCTGATTAACTCTTTCATTATTTCCATTGCATTGTGGTCTATTTGCTGAAGTTAGTAATTGTCTAATATTATGATGTTTTTAAAATTTCTTAAATTTAGAAGAGGTAAAGGCTGCATTTCTATCACTTAACAGTTGTTTGGGGCATTGAATTTAAAAATTTGTTTTACGCAATTTGTATAAGTTTCAGAAGTGACACTTTTGGATGGAAATGTCCAAGCATATCTGGTAGCATGGTCCAGAACAATATGCAGGTATTTCTTTTGTGAATTATGATAATTAAATCCTCCTACAGTGTCTAGTGACATCAGTTCAAATGGTTCTTCTGCCACGGGAACTTTTTCTAATAATCCATACTTTTTTGTGTAGATTTTTTATTCATTTGACATGTTTCATAACATTTAACAAAATTTGAAATATCTAATATAATATCTTTCCAGTAATAAATTGGGGAAATTAATTTTAACATCTTTTTCACACCTGGGTGACCAAATTGTTCATGTGCAGTTGTAATTAATTTTTCTCTCAAAGCTAATGGTACTACAATTTGAATTAAATTATTTTTCTTAATAGTTAATTCATCATTATATTTTGTATATTTTGGATCATTCATGTTCTCTGAATTTAGGTATTCAATAATTTCATCAGTATTTAAAAATAACAAATATGTGTTATATAATGACATACAGGGTTCCTCGACAACATGTCTGCTTCAACATTTAATTTACCTTTTATATAAACTATCGAATATTCATATTGAGAAAGTTTTAAACTCCACCGAAATAAACGTCCAGTTAAATGTTTTACACTTTTAAGCCATTGTAATGCAGCATGATCAGTATGTATTGTGAATTTGGATCCATGTAAGTAACAGTGAAATTTGTCTAAGGTATCTATAGCTGCTAAACACTCTTTTTCTGAAATTATATAATTCTTTTCATGCTTAAGTAATTCTCTCGAGTGATAAGCTATGGGGTAAAGTGTTCCATCTGGGTGTTCTTGTTTTAAAATTACACCTATTGAATCCTGACTTGCGTCGCAAAATACATGTCATGGATATTGTGAGTTGTATAATTTAAGTATAGGTTTTGAGGTAAAACAATTCTTTAACTTTTGATAAGCTTCTTGACATCCATGTTACCAATTCCAAACTGCATCTTTTTTTAAGTAATTTATTTAATGGTACTCTAAGTTTTGCATAATCTTTAATAAATATTTGATAAACATTGATGGAACCAAGAAATCTTTGGAGTTCTTTTACATCTTTAGGTGATACTAATTCTCTTATTGTTTCAATATTTGGATTAATTGGGGAATAATGACCTTGTGTTATTTCATATCCAAAACATTTTATTTTTTCATGTGTAAACTGACATTTTGATTTTTTAAGTTTAATGTTTTCTTTCTTACAAATTTGAAATATTTTATCTAAATGAGTTAAATGCTCTTCCCAAGATTGTGAGAAAATTATAATATCATCAAAATAGTTTAAAGCAAAAGTTAACTGATATTTTTATAAAATTTGTCTTATAGTTCTTTGGAAAACAGCTGGGAAATTTTTCCAGCCAAATGGAAGTCTTAACCATTCATAGAGTCCAAAATTAGTTGTGGAAGCCAGTTTTTCTGCATCTTTTTCATGAATTTTTATGTGCCAATATCCACTTGTTAAATCGAGAGTAGAGAAAAATTTAGCATGAGTTAAATTATCAATTACAAAATCTATCAGAAGTACAGGGGTGGAATCTTTTCGTGTTATTTCATTCAGTTTTCTATAATCAATACATAATCTTGATTTTTTCCTTCGTCCTTTTTGTATGCTAAAGTTACAGGGGCAGCATATGGACTATGGGAGGGTCTAATAAAACCTGCTTTTAACAATTCTTCTATCTGTGTTTGTATTTCTTTAGATTCTTGTTGACTATTTCTATAGGGGCGTAAACTTACAGGATGGTCTGAGATTAAATGAATTATTTGTGGGTCCAAATTGATACAACCTACATCATATTTATTTTGTGAAAATATGTTTTGAAATTAGTCAGGAAGTTGGGTTAAATCTTCCCCTTGCTCACTAGTTTCTTTTGGTACTGTGTCCTCAACAACCATGGCTGGGTTAAACAATATTTTCCCAGATCAGCTTCAGGGCTGTCTGGTATTTGATCTAAGCCGTTATTACCCTTAACATTACCATTATTTTCATGATTAGCATTGGAAGAGTTCATAAGTTTATCATTTTGAAGAGTTTTACAATATGTCCCATGATATGTTCTCAGATCACTGGCACACTTTTTATTTGAAATTTTAACATTACTTAAATTTTTACCGTATTGAAAAACACACATTTTACGAATACTAATATCAAGTTTAAATAAATGTAAATATTCAAGTCTTAAAATAATATAAGGCAATTCAGTATCAATTACACAAACAAATCTATTTTCTTAGATATACTTCCAATATTCATATAAACTGTAATTATACCTTTGGGATGAATAGTCCCACAAGTTTGATTTATTTTTACATCACTATTTTTAAATTCTTAAAATTTTTAAGTTGTCTAGATAAATTTATTGGAATTAATGACATATTGCTTCCTGTGTCAACTAGAGTAAAAAAGTGCTTGGAACATACCGTTGATTTGATGAGTAGCTGTCATCTATGCCCTTGGACATTTTCACTATTTCTGGGTGGGCGAAAATTGTGTTGATTCTGTTGTACAAACAGCCTAAGTTGACTGTTGAACTGTGTGTGTGTGTGGTGTGCTGCCTTTCATTGAAACGCATCATATGAGATTTATGTAACTGTCCATATCCTCTTGATTGGAATCGTAGTGGATCAGTTCCTGTGTTTACACTGCTTGTATGCTTGATTATTCCATCTTCTTGAACTTCCATTTTCTATAGCATTTCGATTTGAATTGTCCGGTGTTACTGCGATTAATTGCCGCATTATCGAAATCCATTCGCAAGGTGTAGAAATCTTTTGAATAATCAAACATTTCTGGAATTCAATGGGACTAGATAATGTCATATGTTCCACGATGGAACTGTCATCATAATTAAGTTTTTTACCCAGTGCAAGTTTTTCGGTAAAAAATTAAATCGAGTTTTTGTTATCTTTTAATTTTAGGTTGTGGAATCTTTGGATTTCCTCTTGTCTGGTCACATCGAACACCGTAATTAACAATTCTTTATTTTCTTGATAAGTATTATTAAATAGTTTATTATCATTCCAAAATTTTAGGTAACTTCCCGTGAGATATCTAGGAAGGGTTTTCTTCCTCCATTGTTCGTCTTTTTGATATTCCAAACACTGTTGATCAAAACAGTCCAGGAAACTTTTAAAAGAACTAAACTTATTAGTTTCAAATTCAGGTAAAAAAAATTGTTTTGAAGTGACCGCTGGTGACTCCTGCCCGGAAAGAATCATCTTCCGTTGTAGTATCGTTTTTAATGCAGTCGCTAGTTTGAAAAAATAAATTCCTAAAGTTCATTTTCTTGGTTTCGTGGCATATGTTGAGGTTCCTCGCGGCATCCTGTCGACTCTTGAAAGGCCCCAGGCTTGCTGGTTAATTGAGGAGGGCATCATCTCTAAAAAATACTTCTTTATTTCGTTTCAATCATATAAAATCCAACATGGCGGCCCTTTGGGGCACAATCGAGTAGAGCAATTGACAGTAATTCGACGAGGAGTCACCAACTAAGCTTTTTCGAGTATGCGTTCTCCTTCGTCAGCGCTCGCTCCACCTTTAAATAGGCTTATTTACCCACATATCCTTACGCGATGGTAAAGAGTTCACTCTATTTTTATTTATTACTCACTTAATTTGAAGCTAATCTTTTCAAACCTGACATATATATATATATATATATATATATTATATACAGTCGACTCTCGATAATTCGAATTAGGAGGAACCAATGAAAAACTTCGAATTATCAAGAATTTGAATTATCTAGAGTGTAGGAGAAAACTCGAGGAGAAACTTTTTCTAACACATTTAAATTTGAAAATATGTCATAAAACATCAATTGTTCATTCATATAAAATTATTTTAAAGTATTTTTAAAAAATGCATATTATATGCAGTATAAATATTATACAGAAGTTAAAAGTCCTGTATTAATAGAATACATTCAATACATGCATACACAATCCTATGCATTTCTTCTTCACAATAGCGGACCAACTTTTCTGAACACATGTGTAGCAAGGCCACGTGTTAAACGAAATATATGGACGGCTGACAACAGGTGCGGTTGGTCTATTGTCCACTTGAAGAAGCAAAGATAAAAAAAAGTGTCTTTTCGCCTAAGGAATCGGAAAAACACAAAGAAGGGGTAGCAGACAGATCCTCACTAAAGGGGCTACTTTTCAGGGGATACAAGCGGAGACAATACAACGCAAAACTTGTAAGCTCCGACCTGTTTGCTACAGGACTGTACATGATAGTGACGGTTCGAATTGTCGAGGGTTTTATTAGATAACTTCGAATTATCACGTGTTGTAGTTTGGCCAGCCACAGATTTTACTTCGAAATACTGAGTGTGCCAAAACGTATTGTTTTAGTTCGAAATATTAAGAGGTTTTCGAAGGACTGAGCAAATACTTCAAATTATCGAGAGGTTCGTATTATCAAAAGTTTGAATTATCGAGAGTCGACTGTATATATATATTATATATATACACACACATATATATATATACAGAGAGAGATGTGTGTGTGTGTGTAAAAGTTTTAAAATTTAATAATCTTTAAAAATAAATTTTTTGTGCTGTGAAATATTAGTGTTGTCTGGTTATTTAGCATTTTTAAGAGTTAAAACTGAGTTAAAAAAGTCATTCGGTTTTTTTTTTCATATTATGAGAATATTTCAGATTTTTGTGTTCTGACGGTACTTAAAAGTATCAATTTAATTAATTAGCTCTAACGGATTAAACTTCCCAAAGTTGAGTATTTTGTTTATGTACAACCCTTAATCCTCAATATAGTGATTCAAAAAAAATATTGCATGAGAAAAATTTCAGTAAATCATAACGCGATAGATAAAGGACGAAACTGACTTTCCTCTTGATATTTATAATGAGTATGAAAAATCTTCAATGTACAAAAATATCCGATATTAAATTTACGTAATTATAGTTTCAAATTTTAAATCATTGGTTTAAAAATTAAACAATAAAGTTTTCCTATAAAGTTATTTAAAAAGTAAAAAATGAAGAAATTTACAGTGATTAATAACATTTCTGTTTTTCAGAAATATTTAAGCTGCTTTTGAAATTGAAGGGGAAAATGTACTTTTAAAATTTTACTGGAGACATTTTTTGAAGGTAATATTTTGGCGAAATATAAATTTATTATAAATATGGAAGTTAATACTTAATTCGTGAATTATTATTTAAATATGATTTAATTTTTTTAAGAAAAATGAAAAATGAGACGCTATTATCCTTAATTTTTTTCATCGAACGTGGTTACTGCAGTGAATCCTTACACTTTATTTATTAAAAGATAATGTAAGCATATTTTTTATTAAAAAATTGAGCACGAAACACTATTCAATTATTAATTCACAAACGATATCCGACGACAAATTAAAGCGATATAGATGCATTAAAAACGTCAGCTTCTTAAGTGAAAACAGCGTTTGATGGCGAATCATGTGGACACGATAAAAACGTCAGCTTCCTAAATGAAGACGGGGTAAAGCTATGTGGACACATTAAAAAACTCCAGCTCCTTAAATGAAAACGGTGTTTCAGACAAGGTAAAGTTATGTGTTAGCATCCAACGCAATGACGGTTTCCTAAGACTAGATAAAGCTATAGCGCCAGCATCCTAAGCAAGGACGGTTTCCAAAGACAGGGAAAAGCTATGCGTCAGCATCCGAAGCAAGGACGGTTTCTAGAGACGGAATAAAGCTATGCGTCAGTATCTTAAGTAAAGGACGGTCTCGAAGGACAGGGTAAAGGTTTATGGATACAATAAAAATTTGAGTTTCCCAAAAGAAGACGATTTCCTCAAGCCACACAAGGTAAAGCTATGCGAATACAATAAAGACGTCAGTTTCAACCTCTTTTGCACAGAATCATCTTAATCATTTACTGGTACTCAATCGTATAGTATTAGTGAGTTTAAATTTGCTTTTTTAGTTATTTCTAGACGAATTCAAATGATTAAACAGATTTGATATATCTCAGTAGTGGTATATTTTATAATTTCATCAACATATTTTTAAGTAATAGTTGATGAGCTATTGAAGGCTGTATATGTAATAACTTTATTTATCTAATTAAATAGAAACGAAATATTGAAATCCGTACAATCGGATATTATTTCAAATCTTTATGCTTTTAAGAGTTCCAACAACTCTTAATCGTAATATATTAAAAAATTTAGACTCCCTTTCTGCAATATACATTTTGAATATTTCTAATACAGCTCAGTTGTTTTGTAAGCCAATATATAATGATATTAGTTACTCTCCCAAACTACAACAACAACCTTCTTTAAGATCAAAAAATTTATTTTTCTTTTTAGCTGCACATGGATATAAATTTTAGTATCTCGCATTATTGCTTTCAATTGCACATACCATTTTTTTATATATAAATAACAATACTTAATTATATAAAATATTTTTTACTCACACATACATAAAATTATGCAAAAAACATAATTACTGAGTTATTTGATGAATATCACTAAAAAATTTCCTTAAAAAAAATTATAGAAAACTTTTTAAAATTCTAATTTTTTTTCATATGTATATAAAATTACTTAAAAATATTGGGCACTATTTAGAAAAGAAATATTTTGGTTTATTATATGCACATGCATCTTCCACAGTAGTATAAAAAATTTGAAAGAATATAAGAATAAAGTGCAATCATTTGAGTACGTATAAGGTAATAATTTAATATTAGACCGTTACCGCCAAATTCCTTCTTATTTTCGTCAAGATGGGGGATAACATTACAATATGGTTAAATTGTTCTTTATCGTTTGGTAATGTGTTTGCTACAGTGTTTATGTATATGATTCTTACTTTTTTTCTGCATTTTTATTGTGATAACCCTATTAATTTTAAGCTATTCGATTGTTTGAAAAAATATTTAACTACTTTTTTATACTGAACTCTATTTTGTTGCAGAATTTTATTTTTGAAATTTCTGTTGCATAATGAATATCTGTAAAATTGCTTGTGTGAGCACCAGGAATATTTTTTAAAACGAGTATGAGAGTTTCTTGTTAAATATTTACGAATTAATAAGTTTAACAAATTCACTCTTTTGACAAATTTTATTTTTTAAAAGATCCAGTTTCTTTTTTTCAATCTTTTAATTTAGATTTTGCTGATTTCACCCAATGAGAAATGTGATAAATCTGGTACAGACGTAACAATTGTATCTCAAAAAAGTAATAAATTGGTCGAATTTTTTATTGTGATTCTTGTGATGTGAATTCCAACTGACATAAAGATAAATCTGTCATACGGAAATCTTTCTTTAGGGTAGTCAGTTACCAATTCCTACTATATTATTTTTAGTAAATGTTTTGCTATAATTTTGTGTTTCTCATCCCGTAATAAAGTCGTTTTTTGTAGTATTTAATTCTTCTCTTTCAGCCTCTCAAATTATTTATTTATTTATTTTTAATTTTTTACTGTTTTGACTTTATTAATTTTTCCTCCTTTCTTCATTTTGAAATTTGTCACATTAAGTTTCTTTATCCTGGTATTCATGCTCTTCAGCGCTGAATTAGAAGGAAAACATAAGTAAATTTATGCTTATTCCACTTTTTAAATCATGTCAAATTGTTGTAATTCTACAATTCTCAGTTGCTTCATCACAAATATATTAGTAATACTTTTTTTATTCTTCACAACCGTTTTGAGTGCTAGGCGGCCATCTTGAATAAAATCTATATTCCATCTATAAAGCATACTTAGCGTGATTTTAATGGCGCCAAAGAGACATATAATGGAATACAAATAAATTGGCTTAGATTTGGAAGAATTAAATATTGCATTTTAAAATGTGCATGTACATTTAAAATAAACGAAAGATCAAAAAACTATAATAATTAGATGGCCAAAATGCAGCAGTCCATTCAAAATCGCGACAAATGAGTATGCAGACATCGCCATATACTTGAATAAGTACGAATCGACATGCTTTGTCTGGAAGTTCCGTTACATTTTCATTATACTTCGCTTAACTCCATAGTCTTTCGGGTACTTACGTATTAGACCGTATTTTTGGAAATACTTCGCTGCATTCCCTTCCATACAAAATAGGTTACCAATTTTAATCATTTTTCAGAACAAAATAAGAGAAGAATATTACAAAAAAATTAACCGATTAAAAACAATATTATTTTTGATCAAGATTACTGTACTTGAACATGCTCGAGAACAGTACAAACTATAAAAAAGAGTTAATTTCTAACATGGGCTAGCAAAATTATTGCATTCGAACAAACGCAGGAATGGTTTTCCTTTATTGGCGAGTATTCGAGCCATTTGGCGATGTTTTTCAATTCGACGTTATATTAAGTAAATATCCATATTTTTTACGCATTGTGTGATCAATTTATGATATATACAATTATCTCAATTACCATTGTGCTAATACATTTGTTTGATCTCTGCTTCAAAATTATAAATATTTTTGAGAAAAATATTTTTTTAAAAAAAGTATTGTTTAAGAAAATTCATTTTTTGGCGACATGGCTTACGTTTTCTTTTTTTATTATTTCAGTACTGTTGCTCATCATAGCTCTCATCTGCAAATAACATAAGGTTGTAATAAAATATTCACTTATTTATCATTGACATGGAAATCTAAGCCTTAATTTTCCATTTTTAATATATACATAAAATTACTTTTTGCATAATTCCCTTTTAAACAGATGATCTGAGTTTTTTTATATAATTATTTATACTATCATCTCAGTGTTCTCTTGAACTGTAGGAGTCTTATAATAACGAAAGGAGAATCTCAAAGAGGCTATACCAGATTGTTTGAACTGCATGATAAATTAATAGGATTAAATTTTAAACGGAAATACAAATTCTTAGTTACAAAGCATACACATATATCAATTAATCACACGATTATTGTATTAGAGAACGACAAACTAACACTTTTTCTTTGTTATTTATTATCAAACTTTCAATATATTACGTCTTTAATATACAGTTTTATAATCTTTGCACCAATTGCATTTTTTTTTCAATTCCTTACCAATTTGATAATTGAAAAGAAATGAAACCTTAAAAAAAGTTGTTTTTTTTTTTTTTTTTGTTAAAATACAAATATTTTGAGGGCAGTTTTTTTTATTTAGCCATTCGCATTTACGTTCAAAATATTTCTTAACTTTCTGCGAAGATGTTGTGATGAGACTCCAAAAACGCCAAATCACACATATGCATACATATTCATTTATTAATTTAGCAGTGTTTAAGATATTGTTCGTGATTATTGCTCCGCACTCAACACACTATCCACTATGTAACTCTTAATTTCCCCTCTTAGTGAAGCTAAATGTTAAATAATTATCACTATACTTTCACTTTTCTTATTGACGCACAAATATTCGGATGAAGCCACTGATGGAAATATTCATTTATTGTTTATTATTGATGATTTCTGTTTAGAGAGGGCCAATAGTGTAATTTACCATCATTGATGTTTACTACCGCTGATTTTTTTTAATTCACTGATTCTTAAACATGCAACCAATTCTATAAATTCTATTAATTGAATTAAAAATATTTATAAGGGAGTATCAAAAAACACTTTACCCAAACGGCAGTGAGCGTGGTATTGATTAAAAAATAAGTGATAATTAACGTCGATCTTTCAAACTACACGAAGGCCGATGGCGAAAAGCCTCTTAATTTTGAAACAAAGTTAAATGATGAGAACGAAGCCTAGATGTGGAACGCGACTCTAAATTTTCACAACACTTCAACGTGATTACTTAGAGCATCGAACGTTGAACGTAACTCAGCTTCTACACGGAGGGGGGGGGGGGTACAGCTTTTAGGACTTGAACTCGCAATTCAAAAGTGCTAGTCATGAGTTCGTTATTAGAAACATTTAGATTCCGGGCCCTAAAATGACAAGAAATGATAATGAAAAAAATCCAGCTTTATTTTTACTTCAAAGAAATATTTAAAAAATAGTTTTATTGATAACAAAAATATTGGGAACTATGTATCTTTATTAGTGATAGTTAAAACATATCACATTATATAAGTATTAGCACTTCTAGAATCATTTCCAGAAACAAAGTTTTTACATGAAAGCCTACAGCACATAACATCATTGATGATAATTGCTTGTACGATAAATCATTCACACAAGTAAGCTTACAAATTAACACATTTTCTTTCAAACTTCTTAAATAGTTTGAAGCAATATATAAACTAAATATTTAAGCATTTTATAGATTTCTTCATTTATTACTAACCACAATGCAAAATTATAACATATGTTATTATAGCCACATTTTGTTTCAATATCGAGCATGATTATTGTTATTAGAATTCTTTTACATACTGTAAATAATAATTGGGTGCCTCTTAAGGCTTCTTAATATTCTTTATTTTAAATGGACTTCTTTTTGTTTTTATATAAGTGACTCAAGAATTTTTTTCAATATGAGGAATTCTCGTGGAACCCCAAAGTTTGCGGAACGCAGTTTGAAGATCACTATCATACATAAAAAGGAACTGAGCAGTTGATTTAGATTTGATTATAAATAAAAATATAAATGTAAATATGAAATATTTTCTTTGAAATTATTTTAATTTATCTATAAACGTTGAAATTTGATTTAATAATTTATTAAACTCTGAATTTTCTTACTGTTCTTGTTTATTCTCTGATGTTTAATCGTTTGGTACTATAAATTTTATTGAGAAAGCTGGCATTCTTTTTTTTAATGAATCTCAATGTTAGAGTGGTTCAGCTGACTGTTGAAAGTCGAATTCATATGAGTTTTAACACGTAATAGAAAAAGTTGTTTCTTTTACTGATTGAAATGAAATTCAGTTGATTTAGATTTGAATATAAATATGAAATATTTCCTTTGAAATTATTTTTAATACACCTATTAACGTTGAAATTCGATTTAATTACTTATAAAACTCTGAATTTTTCTTTCTGTTTTACTGTTTACTATTCTCTGATTACTACTGTTTTTATTCACTTATATTTAATCGTTTGGTACTAATGATTTTGTTGAGAAAGCTGGTATTATTTTTTAATGAATATTTATGTGAGAATTGTTCAGTTGACTGTTGGAATTCGAATTAATCTGTGTTTTTTACACGTAATAGAAAAAGCTGTTCCTCTTACTGATTTAATTAATTAAATTTTAATTGAAAAAAAAATTAAATGTGCTCTCTTATAAATGCAAACATGTGTTCTTGTTTGACACGTCCTAGTTTTAATTAAAATGTTTATTCTGTTTCGACTTGATTATTTGCACAACATTTCGAACGCGGGTCCACCAAAGTAAAAACGACAAATTGGTCATGCTGTTAAAAATATGCTTTAAATGTGTAAATTGGGAATTAAAACTTAGTATTTAAGATACAAAAATGAGGTGGGGGAGGGTTATAATGTGTATAAAAATGTTTTAAATATATTCTATGCTAATAATTCACGTTAACTGCTGTTCCTTGAATTGATTTTCAGAGATGTAACTAAATTTTATAATTACACTACTCATTAATTCCTTTTCCTTCCCTTATATTTAAGAAATAGAATGCCACTATCATGAATTATTCCTTTATCACCAATCCCATTCCCTACTTTCATTTTGCCCAAAATGGATCTTATCTAATTTATTTAATAACTTAAATTTAATTATAGAAGGAAAATATTATTTCAAATCTCAATGAACTATTTTTTTCTAAAATATACACTAACACTTAAGTAAAGATATTCCCTAAATATATTTTCCGAAAATAAACAAGTTTATCGACTTATTGCAGTAATCTACATTATGAAAGAATCCAGAGGAATGAAAATTTTTTTTAATTTGGTAGGGAACCAATACAGCTGTTGCGCTAAGCGATTGATTAAAACACTTGCTTTAATATCTGGTAGAATCTAATAAGAATAAAAATGCATGTAATAAGGGAAGAAAACAGCATAATTTTTATTCAATATTCGCCTCAAAATAACCCATATTAAGATGAGGAGGTTAATTATATACAACCTATATTTGATCAGGAAAAAAAATTAGATTAGTCAGATAACGAAATATTTAGAATTTCCTAATAACCATAATTTAGTTGCGTGACTTAAGTAAATGCTCTATAATATTACTCACCACACTAATTTCATTGAATAGAATTTTAAAAAAAAGTTCAGAACAAATTGATTCAATAGATTAATAAAATTCCCGTATAACTGGTTTCATCAGGTTTAATACTAAAATATTCTAGGTTATAAGGATTATGAAAGGATTTTTTGAAGAAGTTTGATGTTGTATACTTTTCTGGAATTCCAATTCAGTTTTCAATGCCTCTACAAAGCAGTTGTTGAATAAATATTACGAGTCAATTCGTACAGAATACTTAAGTTATGAACTATAATGGCTTACCTCATATTGTTAAATATTATGCATCTATGAACGCAGTAATATAAAACGAAACAGGTTTATATAATTTCAAATGTAAAACTTTAAAACAATATTTTGAAAAAGAATTGTCCAAACATCCATTTTCTAACAAACATAAAGTTAACTATCGAAATTTACTGAAAATAATTTCATAAGAAGACAAAATTCACAAATTTATTTTGATACACATGTTAGAGAACATATGCTCTACGTAGTCTATTTTAGATAATCTCATAAAAAAACTTTACATTTCATATTTTTGGGAATTATTTTGTTTCATCATTGTCTCCCTCTTCTAGTTATGTGAGATTGTAAGGTCTAAGCCCTCCATAAGACACACAAGGTCGATTATTTTTAATTAGAATTTTATCTTAGGAATTTAAAAAACCCTGTGTGTATTTCAGTCAAAACATATTTATAAATAATTATATTAATATTGTTTTATGAAAGTTCTTTTTTCTAATGCGGCTGCGTATTGGTATTTCTTACCTTCGCAGACCTAGTTCATTCCCCAGGAGCTGGTATCACTTTTTAGTGCGGCACCGTATAGGAGACACCAATTGTTGTAAGTAATTTTGGCGCCCAGTTTCCTCCCCAGAGGGAGGCACCTGACCTCTGCGAAATTGAACTTAGGAATTTAATTTTACTGAGAGAACCCGTGTCAAGCGGGCACTTCAAGGGGTTTTTTACATGCCGCATAATCATACGACATGACCACTGTCGATTTTCTGCATCATTAAAACCCACCGACTTGGGTCGGGGTCGAACCCACAATCTTGGGTACAGAAGACCCGCGACAAACCAACTACGCCATCCAGTTGGCTTAAGAAAGTATCATCTTAAAAAAAAAAGAAATTAATATAGTGCACTCAGTATCTTTCTAAAAAACATTTTAAAGTAAAACAATTAATAAATCAACTAGGCTATTTTTATGCAACTACTTTTCATTTGTCGCAGTAACAATTGAAAAGGGGCTGCAATTTAAAAATAGAAAATATAAAAATACATGTAAATTTCTATACATTTTTTAAAAGAAGTAATCGTTATATTCCAATATATATAAGTCCAACTTTTTCCTTTATTAACAATTATAGAACTTTAAAAAAAATTTGAATCATTCTAAAGAGAGTAGTTTTTAGAATGATACCACAAGAAATGTAATGATAGTACCATACTGTCATAGATAAGAAATATCGGGTTTTTAATAAAATACTCTTCAAATCGGTTTAAAAAAAAGTATATTTTTTACAAATATGGCTGAATAGAAATATTCATGATAGTTAAAATTAGAAATAAATTAAGTATAAATCTATTATTAATGTAAAAACAATTTATGAATGAAATGTTTAAGAAATTCATGTATACATATATGCATATGCTAAGAAACTATACATATAAGTAACAGTCTTAGCCTAAAGGCAAAAACACTTGAAGCTCTGACGAACTATTCCCTTTCTTACAGTAACTATTTAATGCAGAATAAACTACATGAATAAATGTTTAACAATTAAAAAATGTTACAAAAACTTATCCGTTTTTGTATGTTATTATGTTGAGGATTTAATAACAGATTCATAAATTAATCAATAAATACCTACGGTAAAGTAATTTTTATGTAAATATAAATAATAACTTTTTTTATCAGCACACACACACGCAAATTTTAATCTTCCATAAATTCCAAATATATTTATTTTTAAATACTGTACAAATTTCCGAATTGCCGATTTTTTTGTTTGTATTTTCTTGTGGCTTATATCATTGAGAAGCTTGCGACCAAATTTCAGATCTGTTAACAAAATAGTTTTTATGATATTTGAAGTTTTCTGATCTATGGTCGGCTTCGGTTTCATCTTAAAGCATTTTTTTCTCTCTTAAATTGAATTAATGAAAAATATTTTTGAGTGTAAGCAACGCTTTTAGCGTGAAATGTTTATTGATTCCAATTTTAATTACTAGAATTATTTCTGCTTGATTATATTTTGAGTTTTTTGAATTCTTGTAATTAATTAATTAAAATTGATTTCAAGACAAATTTTTGCTTTAAAAAATAATTTATATAACTTAGAAGTTTTATCGTTAATTTTTCTCTGTTAAGAAAATGCCATGGCTAAATATTCTTAGGTTGCTGTGAGAAACAATATTTCGAAGAGATTGAATACTACTGAAAATGATGTATGTAAAAATCAGTCCTCAGCTGATATAGCAATTACACTTCCGAATGCAATTATTTTGAATTCAAATATTGCAGATGAAACTGAATATGTCCTTTGTACCAAACTACATTCTACTAAACATATTGTAGCAATATATTTTAGTATTCTCAAGTCGTACAACAAGAACTAAAGCTTCCGAAGCTGCCTGATTTAAAAAAATGGGGAAAAAATAATTTTTATGAACAAATAGGGATATTTTTAACTTAGATTAGTATCATTATTATTTTGTACATAAGTGTTTTGTGTTTCATAACTGTTGCGAAAATATTACGTTAAGATTAAACTGAATAAACTGTCGTCGTAATAAATGCTATCAATATTATGCAAAATATATTTTGAATCAAAAGAATTATTTTCAGCCATATTCAATTAAATTAGTGTTTTAATATAGAGCATAGTGGAACGTTACAGATTAAAAATTTAAAGCTTTATGGGCATTATCAGTTTTTCTTTTATATGTTTACAAACTTCAAATGCGTTTTTCTCAGACTTTCAATTTTGAAGGCTTAAGTGTTTTCTAATCCCTAGAGCATTTTTTCTGTTCATCATAGAGCCTTGAAATTTTTTACATATACTCCCACACGTTTGTTCTATAAAAATTAGTATGGATTTAGGGAAGAGATCTCTTATTTTTTTTAAAAAAGGTTAAAGTTACTATTTTAAAAAATTTCGTGTTTTTTCCAGGTTTTTTTAGAAAAATAATTATTAAAAAGCAACTTGGGTATAGATTTTCAAATCCATACTAACTTTTGTTTGCAATAATGTAAGAAGTATTAATAACTTAAGATGACTAAAAAATTTTAAAAAGTGAACAGTTTATAAAAACTTAAAAAAACTTCAAAAATTCTTAATTTTTAGCGCGTTTTTCACGTAGTGGAACTAAAGCACTAATAGGACGCAAATTTTGTCTTCGTTCCATATTTTGTCGTACCTTTTTCTCAGCCAATAAGCAACCAATTGACTTCGGGTTTTTCGGCATTTGGTCGCATTTGTGCCCTAGATGAGCCGAATCATATTTAAATTTTCCCATAGTTTTCCCGAATTTTCTTATTGTAAAATACAACATGTGAAAAACGCGCTAAAATTACTTGGTCATGTCAATGATTGATATCTTGTTTAAAATTGTGAAACAATGGCTGGTCAAACTGACTTTTTATATATTCAAAATCAACTAAATAATAAAGTCTGAATATTAAACATACATTTTTTTTCTGTTACAGTCTCTAATTTTTTTTTTAAAGTTACTCTGTAGCTTTAAAGATGAGAAATTAAGTTTAAGAACATCAGTACCAACAGGTACAAGAATACTATGGCGGAATTGCACTTTTGATAATCAAGAATAAATATCCAAATTAGAGTTTTGTTCATTATATATTTTCAAAACTATTTACGAGTGACTACACATATATTAGTGTGTAAATATTGCAGTTAATTGTTAAAATATTATAGTTCTATGAAATAACTTTTTATAAAAGCCTTATTCTTCTGTACATTTTTTTATCCTAACAGGATTATTTTAGATCAGGAATTTCTCTATTTTGAAAACTAATCAATAGGTCAAGACTTCTGCGCTTTTTCCTAAGTAATTAGCCTTTAAAACCTTTGATTAAAGGTAAATCTACTGAAACTTTTAGTCTCTTTCCAACTAATTTAAATAAAAGTGATTGAATAAAATTTTTAATGGGATTTCCATGCTCAATTGTAAATCTCTTTTCAATTGCAGTTCAACAAAACGAAAGAAAAACAGAGAAAAAATAAAAATAGTTCAATGGAGAAATAAAAAATGCATTGGTAGAAAACTTCCTCTCTTAGTCAATCCTATAGTTATCTAACATGAAGAAATTTCCTCTTTTAGTAATTTGAAAAATCTGTTTCATATATATAGAGAGAGATATGTATGTGCGGGTGTGTGTAAGAATAATTAAATTATAACTTACCTAAAATTCTACTTTCGTTAAATCTTTATTTCCCCAAAGTATACATGTATAATTGTTTAATGTTTTGTTAGAGTAAAGTCTATGTGGTAGTCTGTACCCTGCTTTAAAATTTAGATTACTTCAAAGAAAAAAGAACGCTTGATTTTATTTATTTATTATTATTTAAGTTATATTTAATAAATATTATTAATGTGTTTTATTTAAATAAACTGTATTATTTATGTAATTATATATTAAAATAAACAATATTACATTACTTCCTCAACAGAAAAGCTTTAATTATATACCATTTTTTCATTTCAAATCAATAAAGATGGATTTTAAAGAGTTATCTAGATATTTTAAAAGCCATATTTCTGTTATAGTTAGGTGTTTTATTTGTAATCAAACAAGTTTAAAGGAGAATCTCCATAATTTGATTTTTGTAGGGAATGTAAATATAACTAACGAGATAACTTAACTTACAAAATTTCCCAACTAGTTTCTAGACATCATGTATAATACACTCATGTCCATATATAAATTAAGGTTAATGAAGTTCAGGCAAAGAAAGAGACAGAAGCAAAACAAATTTGACTTATTTGTAAAGTCTATTTATTAAACGAAAGGTAAAGAGCAAAAAAGATGCTATATGTTTGACATAATTAATAAAAATTATGATTTTTACTCCCTGCAGCAAATTTAAAAAAAAACCTATTTACAAAAAACAGTATAACATGGTTAGTATGATGGTTAATACGGAGTACGTCTCCCAGACGATGCAATACAGGCCTTACAACGCCTACGCATGCTGAGTATCAAATTATCAATCTGATCTTGGGGAATATTACACCACTCATCAAGCAATGCCCTCCGGAGTTCCGGTAGACAGGTGGGAGGGGGTTGACGGGCTGCAATTCGTCGGCGAAGCATATCCCACATATGCTCTATTGGATTCAAGTCCGGTGAGTATGCTGGCCAATCCATACGGGTGATATCTTCCGATTAAAGGCATTCGTCTACAATGATTGCACGGTGAGGACGGGCGTTGTCATCCATAAACAGAAATTCAGCACCCATGGCGCCCCGAAACAAACATACATGTTGTTCCAGAATGACATCCCGATAGATGTGGCCTGTCATCGTAACACTCTGAACATGCAGGTCAGTTCTGGAACAAAGAATAAATCCTTCCCAAACGAGCCATCCTGCACCACCGTAACGGTGTCGTTTAATGGTGTTCTCTTAGTGGTAACGGGTATCTGGCGCTCTCCATATGAAAGTCCGGCGAGAATCAGACTGCAAACTAAACCTGGACTCGTCGGAAAACATCACACAAGATTACTGTTGCGGTGTCCATAATGCATGCTCTCTACTTAAGGTTAATCGCAGGCGACAGTGCGTTGTGGTAAAGGGAACACATCTGACAGGCCTACGAGCATATAGACCAATGTTCCCTAAGCGTCTGTACACGGTCTGCCTTGAAACTGTCGTACCGGTAGCTGAAGAGAGCTGACGAGACAGGTCTGATGCTGAGCTCCGTCTGTTTCTTTTGGCAGTAACTGCCAAATACTGGTCCTTATTCGGCGTTGTAACTCGGGGGCAACCTGTGCTGTAACATCTACTCACATTGCCATCATCTTGGAATCGTTGCCAAAGCCTGGAGCGATGCTGTAACACTCTAAGCGATTGCAAGTTCCTCGAATACTTCCCGCTGGGTACGCCCACATTCCAGTCGTCTGATAATTCTACCACGTAAAAAATCATCCAAATGCTTCCTTTGTGCCATAACTATGCGGTTATTGCACTGAAAGGCTTTTAAAGTGCTTGTGAACAATTTTACTTCTTTGCCACCATTCCTTATATACCCCTCTCTTACACTCTCGTCATTGTGACCATTCCTCATATACCCCTCTCTTACACTCTCGTCACTATCCGCGCCATCTGGTGGTTTCCTGTAATTTGCATATTCTTCTTCAAGATGTGTGTGATAATTCTACAGGTGAAATTTTTATTTTAGAGTTCAATTTCTGTGTGATTCTGAATTATCCTTAATTTATGGACATGAGTGTAAATCCTTTTAGTAAGTACATTACTAACATTAAATGTCTGTGTCTTAATTTTTATAACCTTTAAAAACCAATATAATATTTAATTAAATAATGAGTAGAAAAAAACGATCCCTAGAAAGTTTCTTTTCTTGTTAAATTATAAAATTGACTTGAATTATACATTTGGTCAAAATTCAAGTTGTCTAGGTTTTAGAGAATTCTTAACATGATTCTGAAAAACTGAATTTTAAGTAAATCGCTAAGTGTTTGATATTTCATTTAAGCACTTCATCAAAAACAACCGATAAAAGAAGTATATGGTTATTATTACTGCACACATGAAAATTCGAAAAAATGAAAAAAATGAACCACAATGTGAGTTAACTTATCCGACTACCCTAAAAATGTGAATTTTGCCCAAATTGTCAAATTGTATTCACCATTTTATTTTATAGACCGTCTTATTAGCTTTCTAAAAATACAAAGTTTATTATTTTTCGTTCTCTAGAACAAAAATTACAAATGTTTTAGTAAAAGCTGATGCCATTACTTTCAGCAAGATATCATACTTTAAAACGCGTTTTGCTCGGATTGTGTTTTTTTAATGCTCAAATCGAGACAACACACATTTGCTAAAAAACGTTTTGAAAACAATTAACTGTGTAATTTTTTTGTATGTTTTGCATAATAGTAGAAGTATTTTAAGCTTCAGATTTATCAATCACTGTTTTATTTCAAAATTTATAGTCCATTATGTGAATATAATCACTATTATTTTAAGCAATTTCATATAATAACTAAGATAAAGTGCTCTAATTTTTGTAAAAATTTAAATATCTCTTATCTTGAAGGCCGTTTCAAAAATGAATAACATAGCAACACATGACAATTGAAAAATTGAATTTTTGTTTATAATCTTTTGGTACAGAATGGGACCCGTTTATGTTATTTTTTTGTAAATATGTACCAATTTTTTTAATAATAGTTTTTTTATCTTCTTAACTTTAGCATATTTTTCTTTGTACTAAACAAATATAAAAACAAGAAAAAAATCCACATATCTCCATTTTTTAAAAAAAAGTTGTCGTAAATAATCGGATACCTTAAAGTTATTATAAACCATCAATGAATAACATAAAGTTTATTTGTATGATATTGAAGATGTACTGAAGAACGATAAATTGAAACTTCTCCAGTTTAAAAGGAAGTTAGAAACAATATAATTGAAATATGTTGTAAAAGAGAAAATATCAAGGAAACATAATTTCTGTACATTCTATCATTCTTACATATATAATTATCCTAAAACTAGATGTTAGTATATTAATTTACCTCTCAAATAATACAATTCAACAAATAATCAAAATATTAAAGGTAACTTTTTAAAAAATTTAATTTAATGATGAAGCAAATAGACATTAATTTCTAATAAAGTTTATTTTTAGAAATAAGTATAAGATCTTTCGAATACATAAGAAACTGTAGAAAAAAACAATTTGGTTGCTTTTTCAAAAATACCACAGATATTTATTTAATAACTTATTTTAGAAATACATATGAACCTGAATAAGAGTTAAATGCTGCACAAGAAAACAAGTTTTTTTTTTTTAGTTCAATATAATCATTCTTGTAAAAGTTTTGTATCTTTAACGATTCTTTCATTAGAAAGAGGCAAGATGATTGGAATTTCTTTGAAAAATATTTTAAGATATAACAAAATTTCTCGAAAAATAAGGAACGTGAATCACTTTTGCTTTATCAAAATTTGATTTTCCTCCTCATATAAGATTTAAGCTTATTTTTTAAAAATAAAGTAATGCCTAAAAAGAAACATTTCTTTTGTATTTAATTTATTTCTCTATCTGAAAAGTCAGGGAGTGAAAATAAAATTTCTTTATAATGTGACAGAGATATAACCATGCGTACTAAGATAACTAAAAATTAAAGATTTTCTTAATGTTACATGTTGCAATAATATATTTCGTCACTATATTAGAAATAATAAAAATGATCAGAACTTTCTCTTTCTTTCTTGCAGTGATGTAAAAATCATTTGAGTAGTTGCGGACTCGAAACCCTAACAGTTTCGGGTTTCCTAACAAAACATTTCGTACAGGAGACAGATGTATTTTTTACTGTTTGAGCTTCAAGTCATTGCTTTGGAGAGTGATAGGTTTTATTAACGTCTTACTCTAAAACAACATGGAGTATTGGCGAGGAACCTCGTCATTTAAAACCACTGTAAAATGAAGAGGATGGCATTTGCGCTTGCACGCCCTTTCCAAACTACTGCACACCAAGGGGAGCATTTTGAGCCTCGACAGACTAAACATGCATCAGTTCCTAAACACGGCGAGTCTACAGAGACACAAAAGTTTCATCTTATGACACTCCAACCACACGCACGTGGCAATAGATTACGGTGATTGCATCACATTAGTGAAAGATATAATTATATAAAAGAATGTCAGTTCACACGCGTTAAACTCGTCATTTGGCAATAATTAAGCCATGAGTGCAGGGGACTGGAGAATATTTCCCTCCCCTCAAGTCCCATGCCAAAATTGTGGAGGTCGAGATAGGTGGTCTCTCCATCTATCGTGTAAGAACCGAGCCAAATCGTACTGTCACCTCCATGGGGCTCAAAGCTTAGGCTAACGACAGACGTAAAATTCTAGCTCTTAGCCGCGATGATGTTCGTGGACCTTGATCTGATGTTACTGTCAATCAAGTGGCATAAGCAATAACAACAACAGCATGATTAAGCAATAAGGGGATTTTAGAGTTGAGACAATTAGATGACTGAAATTATTCAATAAATGAGTATATTTATACGCAAAGTATACAAATGTGAAAAATAAGAATTAAAAGTCGTGTTTCACTTCGAGTTTCACAGACGTGTTTCAAATCCAAATTCAGACGTCAAATATAATTCTCAAATGTTTTATAATCTTAGTAAAAAAACCCATTTGCGATGCTTTCAAAAAATTTTTAAAATGTTGTTCATGAATGGATCAATGATAATGATTCATGTAACAATGATATACAGGCAGATCAGGCCATCTGGGGAGTGCAGAAAATGCTGTGCAGTAGGGCCCTCCGATAGAAGGGACCCCAGCATGATCGATAATTAAAACAATGTACTATTACACCCAACAATTTGGCAATATTAATATCATTGTCAATATGATGAAAAGTTCCGTTTCTTTATCGAAAAAATTTAGAAACCCGTGCACCACACGAGGGCTTACAACACACATAGGAAAGACTACAACACAAACATCAATGGCATCTCCGGGATTCAAACTCAGTCCCTATAGCACCGCAGTCAGCGTCACTAGCCACTGTACCGGAAGGGCAGCAAACGTACAGTTTTTCGTAAACTTTATTACTGTACTTTATTACTCTGGATTTTGTCAATCTTCAAACCATTTCATGATTAAGAGATTTTTATATTATTGCTATTTGATTCGGGGAAATCTCAAATCCTCATCTAAATTGAACGTTTTCAAAAAAGATTAACTGTATCAAAGCCCGTGTTAAAAAATGTTAAAATAATACATATTCCATGTGTTTTTCTCTTTGTTTTTTAAGTACTAATATTTAGTTTCGCACATCATGATGAACATTTCACAGACGCGTGTTGTTACGCGGTTTATTGGGAGAAAAGAAAAAGAGCGTTTTTCAACCTAAAAATTGTTTGCGTTCACCTTAAAAAATAAGAAAAAGATAAAATAATAAAACGAAAATACAAAATTTAATGTTAGAGTGACAATATAATAAAAAAAGTTATTAGGTACTTATAGATGTAGGCCATTTTCCTTACACATGGTGAACACATAAAACACCATCTTATTCAGTTCATTAATAGAGTACAAAGATACCAAATTGTCAGACTTAATCGTGCAAAAAAAATTCAAAAGCTCTTATTACACACGGAAAGTGAAAAGGAGAGCAAATAAAAACAAAAAAACAAGAAACACTGTTTTGCTATGAATTTCATCGTTCCTGGAATATGATCCTTTCAAATTATTGCCTCACCTTTTCTCCGAAATAAGTAAATTCTTTAGAAGCATTGTCAACGTCATTTTATTGTATTCTATATAAAACCGTTTAGCTAGTTTTAAGCAGACTAGCCACCTTTGAAAGGACGAGTTTACACGTCCGGGACACTAAAGACACCAGCTCATCAGAACGTGTAAACACGACCAGGGCACTTCAGGTATCCGACTACCCTAAAATTGTAAATTTTGCAAAAAATTGACAATTTTTTATGACTTTATTTCATAGGCCATCTTATTAGCTTTACAAACATACCAAGTTTATCATTTTCTGTTCACTAGAACAAAAACTACAAGTGTTGTAGTAAAAGCAGGTGCCATTACTTTAAGCAAGATGCACTTTAAAACGCGTTTTACTCGAAATGTGATTTTTTGAAAATAATCATACGGGGCCAGCGATTGCTGAAAGAGTTTTGAAAATAATTAACTTAAATTTTTGTGTAAGTTCTGTATAGTGGTAGAAGTGTTTTAACCTTCATATTTATTAATCACTGTTTTATTACAAAATTTACAGTCACTTGTGTGAATATAATCACTGGTTTTTTTAAGCAATTTCATATAGTAACTGCGATAAAGTGCTCTAGTTTTTGTAAAAACTAAAATATCTCATATCCTGAAGGTCATTTCGACAATCAATAACATAGCAACACGTCAGAATTGAAAAATTGAAAATTTGTTGATAAACCTTTGGTACAGAATTTGCCGCGTTTATGTTAATTTTTGTCAATTTTTACCCATTTTAGTTATAATAATTCATTTTCTCTTCTTAGTTTTAGCATATTTTTCTTTAAATGTACTAAAAAAATCTAAAAACAACAACAAAAAAAATCCACATATCTCAATTTTTTTGAAAAAAAAAAGGTGTCGCAACCAGTCGGATACCTTAAGTGGTTAATTAATGTCACATTTTAAAGAAACATGATGGTTATTGGAAACAGATCCCGTATTCTTGAGTCATGGCCAAACGACGGCGAAAGCACCTGTTTGTTACCCGACTCTCATACTCTAAAAAATATCATTTTGAGCGCTAAGAGCCAATACACATTTCACCTGTCCCGGCCGGTCTCAGTGGCATCAGGACTCGAATCCATGATGCGACAATAAACAGCCCCCATTACAATTACACTTTTTATCAACTGTATGCTAGTGGGACATACAATGCAATTATTTTCATTTAAATATTTCAATTTCAAAAATTCAATGCAATTGTTCAAAGTTATGTGCGGAACAGATAGAATCTGTAAATGGGACACAGTTTTCCAATCATTGTTCTACATGACAGAGACATTTAGTGAGAAACGGTGAATATAGTTCGTGATTTAGTAAGTTATTTATCTCAAGATTCAATTTGCATCTTGACAACAAGTATAGGTAGTTCATTTAACACACTCCATTATAACAGTCAGGAATGGCAGATAAAATTAGTTTAGATGCGCATTTAGCCTTATTGTTCTCTTTCGTCATTCAATTCCTACGCAAATGGAATCCAACAAAACAACAAAGGGTTATTTTGAGATTTTAACGTATGGAACATTTTAAGCTTTAGAAAATGGAATTGTGTTTTAAGAATTATCCTCGTATTCCAAATAGAGCTCAAAAGAGAAATATTCGTATCAAATAGTCCTAGAAGATTCCCTTGCGCAATATAAATTTAAATCAAACGAAAACTTTAGGCATATATTTTAATTTTTAATGTAGAGAAAAAGAAAAGAAAGACGTCTAACTTGTATTGGTAGACTGAAATTAATGCGCGATCTCATGTTTCATACATTTTTCAACATTTTTCCTTTAATCAAGATGTTTCCAGATAAAATTTGAAAAACATTTCGCCGAAATATTCTACCAGCTTATGAAAAAACGAAAAACTTAATCCTGACAGAAAGTAGTTTATTCACTTTATATGGTATTTCCACACCGACTCTGAATTTTACGAGGCAATTTTCAGATTTATGAAATCACACACACACAAACTACACTACTATATGTTTTGTTCTATTTCAATATATTTTTTCGGAATGACTTATATGATTTTCCCCCGAAAAATCGTTTGTGCATAATTATGTATTATTTTGGTAACCGTAAATATTAATTTTCTTATAATATTGTAGTATGAAATAATAAATAAAAGTTTATTATTAAAGAAAATATCAATAGAGAACGTAGTAAAAAATCTTGTTAAAATATTATTAACTTACTTATGTAATGTGTGTATGTATGTTATTTTCTTTTGCTTTATGTATTTATTGTGTATTCCAGCGTACGACGCATACTTATATTTTCATACAGCATTTTTTTTTATTTTTAGATATTTTCGCCGTATAACACACATCCATTTTTTACAAAGAAGCTTGAAATTTACATGTACAGTGCTCTTATGTTTTGAAGTCATTCCTTTGAAGTATTATTAAAAGCTCTTGAACAATGGTATTCTTCAAAAATCACAACCTTACAGCACAAGAGAAGAGAGAGGAGACAAAACTTATAAGATATTTCATTTTTAGAAATTTTTGAGACATATCGTTTTTTTTAATTAAATAATATTTAGATATATGTAGGAATCTAATTTATATTATAACAAACTTTTCCTTATTTTTAAGCTATTATTTTTATATGCGACGCATAAGACGCATTAAAAAATTTCGATCTTATTCTGTATGTTAAAAATGCACAATATGTACCGGAATGTAAAGTATTTATATTCACTTTCATTAATATTTAATTAAAAAATATTGTGGTTAATTATTCGTCAGTTTAAGCTACTCACTCTATCGCAAGAAGAGCTTTGAAATATGTTTACAAAACTGGGGCATCTCAGTCAAATACCAGTGCTTAGTATTTTTCTAAAATAAGCATATTTTTTACTTTTCTAAGATATTTTAAAACTCAAATAATTTAATGCAAAGAATAGATGCAATTCAGTTTAGAAACAGATATTTCGGATTAATGGTACATTTTTTTGTTTATTTTTACGATTACTGCAATTTATATCAATTTATTAAACATGAATATATTCAAGGATAATATTAAATGGTTTTGAGAAACTTTAAAGTTACAGCAATAAGTTAAATTTATGCGATATGTCTAAATTAGAAGAACTATCACACCATTAAAAGTAATGTTACTTAAAGTGCTCTTTCTACTATAAGGTCAAATTATTATTACGTTATAAAACTGAAAATTAAGTTAATAGTTATTAAAAGAATTGCTGGCAGAAATCTAATATTACGTTTTTAAGCCTTTCTGAGCTGTAAAATATATAATCTTAAAATTCGAAGAAGAAAAAATTAAGTATCATTATAAATATAGTTTATTAAAAGGAAAACATATTTCTTAGAAACACAGGACAGTTAAATAATCCAGAACATTTATTTTATAATAAGAAAACGAAAGAGTTAAGGGGGATAGATTTGTCGCTTTTATTTCGTTGGTGCAAATAACCAATTCGAAATAGAACAAACTTTTTAACTAAATCTAGGATGTAGCAAATAAAAACACATATTTACATTCAAGAATATTCAATAAAATCTTTTGAATCTAAAATATAAATCAGTTATTAAAAGCACAACAGCTTCCTTTATTTCGTATCAAAAACATATCAATTCGAATTCTAACACAGTCAACTGACGAATTCTTAGGTGACAAAAAGGATGGCCACTTTTGCAACGAAACTTATAGTACCAAAAACGATTCAATATCAGTAAATAAAATAACCAGGGAGAAAAATTAAGCTTTTTTACTACGTGTTAAAACACACATATCAATTCGAACTCCAACACCCAACTGAACAAATCTCACATAGGGGATCATTACAAAAATAATGACAGCTTTCTCAACAAAAACTAATGATACCAAACGGTTAAACATCAGTTAATAAAATAAACAGTAAGAAAAAGTAAGAGTTTTATAAATTATTAAATCGAATTTCAACGTTAATGGATACATTTAAAATAATTTCTAAGAACATATTTCATATTTAAATATTTTGGCTTAAGGGTATTAAATAATTTATATTAAAACACATAAAGGGAAAAGTAATATTCTACTGATATCACCATATAAAATCTAAAAACATTGTCTCTTTTAAAAAATATATTTTACTTTTAAACTGCTGGCCACCGTAAATGCAACACCCTGAAGGAAGCACGCAAATAACATGAAATTTACAACATGCATTAGCGGAGGTGAGTTATGCGAATTATTAGAATTTCAGCACATACACACATCACGCACGTTTGTGGCGCCACCTCAAAGCGTTATTTAAGGCTTGGAGATTTCGACGATTTCAAGTTCGGCAATTGTGTTTTTCTTGTGGCTTTTTCAAAAAACGATCGTTATGTCTCGTGGAAAACAGCGATCAGCTTTTGATAAAGTATTCGAGTTCGACAGAGGAAGGATAGTAGCATACCGAGATTGTGGATTATCTTTCAGGGAAATCGGTAGTCGTGTTGGACGAAAACAAACAACTGTAATGCGGATATGTGATCGTTGGATGCAGGAGGGTACGACGGACCGACGTGGTCGATCGCATCCACCTCAGTGCACCACTTCACGTGAGGACAGGCAAATTGTCCGCATGACAGTGACGAATCGCTTAGTCACATCACGAACCATAGCACAGCACATTGAGTCTGTAACACATCATTCAGTGTCTGCGCATACCATTCGACGCCGTTTAAAGCAGAGGGGTCTGTCCGCAAGACGTCCATTGCTTGGGCTACCCTTAATGCAGTACCACAGATGTCTCCGCCGCCAATGGTGCGATGAAAGAAGGATATGGGAGACAGAATGGAATGCATTTGTCTTTACTGACGAGTCACGCATTTGTCTGCAACACCACGTTGGTCGGATACGAGTCTCGAGACACCATGGAGAGAGGATGCTGAACAGCTAAGTTATGCACCGCCACACTGGTCGTGCACCGGGTTTTATGGTATGGGCGGTATTGGATATCACTCTCGCACTCCTCTAGTACGCATTGCCGGTACTTTAAACAGCCAGTGCTACATCTCCGAGGTGTTGGAGCCAGTTGTCCTTCCTTACCTTCAGGGCTTGTCCACAGCCATATTTCAACAGGATAATGCGCGACCACACGTGGCACGCATTGTCCAAAGGTTTTTTTCAATCACCAGATTGAATTGTTTCCCTAGCTGGCTCGCTCTCCGGATCTTTCGCCGATAGAAAACATGTGGTCAATAGTTGCTCAATGATTGACCCAGATTACACCCCTAGCTGCCACACTAGATCAACTTTGGCACGTGTGGAAGCTGTTTGGTCTGCTGTACCCCAAGAACACATCCAAAGTCTCTTTGGATCAATGCCGAGTCGTGTGGCATACGGTGATCTCCATCAATGGCGGCTACTCTGGCTACTGATTCTGGCAGGAACCACACTTCACAGAAGACTATAAACTTAATCATTTGATACTTGGTCAGCATGTTATTTACAAAATAAATTTTGTTGTGCTATCTCTTGTCTTTCTTGGTGTTGCATTTACGGTGGCCAGCAATGTGAATAAACACCATTTAAAAATCCCGCTTTGAACTTTTTTTTTAAATATAGATATTTGGGGTGGGGGGATTTTATAAAACTTCTTTTACATTTATTAGTTATAGCATTTAATTATAATGATGGAAAAATTTTATACCTATTCTTATAAATTCAATAAAATTTTGAAAAATATATTATGTTTACATTATTAAAATTGATTAATGTTATTTTTTAAAAATAAACTTAAAAAGTTTGATTTTTTTGCAAATATTTAATTGGTAAGGATAAATAATAATAATTGTTTTCCTTGATCTAAGCATCTACCTTATTTCATACCTGACAGATTCCTATACCAGGAATGTTGACGAAATTAATTCACGGAAATAAACCCAACTCATGCATAATGCCCTGAAGCTGGTTCCATTAGCATAATGATAAGGTAAATCAGAGTCCTTGTGAAGCTGGACTAAAATAGTTTTCGTTGTATTATGGATTTAGCATTTCCCCTCCATAAACTCAAACAATTTATTTTATTATTTTTTTTTATTTGTTCTTTTAATTTCCTTTAAAATAAAATTAGCTTTTGCACTGGCTATTAACTACTAATACAATAATTATGTGGTAAATAATGGTTAAAATAATTTACTCTCTTTTCATCAAATTTAACAGAAATATCCAGAAAAAATTGTTTTTGAACATGACAAAAAATAATTACTTTCATGAATCAGTTATACATTATAACACTTTCTTCAAGAATATTGAACTAGTTTTTAAGACAATGGTGGCAATTTACCCAAAACTTTTTAAAAGGTAGAATTGTAAGGTTTGAAAAAAAATACTCACTAAAGAAGAAACTAATGTATATTTCTCAGATTTTCAAATCAAAAACCAACACTTATTAATTTCCAACATTCAAATTCTTCGCTCTGTACAAGTTTTACTTTTCAGAAAACTTTCAGTGTTCATGTTATTTTTTTTGTAAATAAAATAAAAATTTATTTTGCTCAACACCTCTAAATTAATTATATTTTTTTCTGTTTATAGCGAAAGAGTGTTGTAAATATATATATATATATATATATATATATATATATATATATGGAAGAAATTTATAAAATTTATGAAAAACTAAAAGTAGAAAATAAAGAACATAATAAGAAATAACGTAATAAAAAAGAAAAACATGAAGATCGAAGCTATAAAAGATACAAAAAGAAATGTAAAAAAACTAGCTAGTCAAAAAGCAATTTTGGACTTAGGACCGAATAAGTGGGGTTAAACTAGTTTGAAGGTGCCAAACTTCCCCCTTTGCAACTCGGTAGAAAAAACAAAAATGAAATAAATAGAAATTGAAAGTATAAAAATTCAAAGTTTAAAAAACCTCACAGAAAGTATGAGAAAACAACCGACTACTATTCAGCAAAAAATTCTCCTAAACTGTTTAAGCAGAAAATTGCTAAGAGATTCTTCAAAAAAGATTTTTCGAAAGTTCTGCTCACAGAGCTTTTACTAAGAGATCCAACAGTCTTGAAACCAATGGAAATCTATTATTCATTGTGTTAAAAATCCAAATTATACATAACCGCATCCTTTAAACCAACATCTAAAGATAGACGTCAAGAGAGATGACAACCAAATTTTTTAGGCTATAATTTGGTTGGTTGTCAAAAATGTAAGAATTTTTCAATGTGCAAGATGTTCAAATGGGTTTGGAGAAAATGTAAACTTTGAGAACAGTGTTATTACATAATCTTCACAGCAAGACCACTAATATGCTGACTTTGGGATCCTATTGTTGCGTGATGGTTTTGGAATCAGAAGTAGCAAGACAATTAATGTATTTATAATGAATATAAGCTTTTAGGAAGTTAAAAGGATAGTCATGATCTAAACAGCATAGGAAAAAATTTTTGATATAATTAAATTTATCTATTTTGTGGGTAGTTAAGATATCATTTCTAA
Source organism: Trichonephila clavata (assembly GCA_019973975.1). NCBI lineage: Eukaryota > Metazoa > Arthropoda > Arachnida > Araneae > Nephilidae > Trichonephila > Trichonephila clavata. Next base: position 18,678 of record BMAO01011150.1, on the reverse strand, counting down.
ATAAAGAATTCAAAATATTATTTATGTAAATTGAGAGATGCAAATTACTGTTTCATACAGGAATTTTAATTACATGGAAACTAAAAGAATATCTTTTGTCAAAAATGTTACAGACTACTTTATTGTTAATAAGATGTAAGTCTAAATCCAAGAATTCAACCATATTAGAGTTAAAATTAGTTTTAAGGACGTTGAGATAGTCAGGGTAAAACATAATATTTGGTTTGAACTCACTATTTTTCCAAAAACTATTATATCATCTATTTTACGATAACGCAAGTAAGATTCATTAACAATATGATCAATTTTTAAAAAAATGTTAATACAGGTTAGCTAAACAATTACTAGCAGGACCCCCTGAGGCAGTCTTCTGATCTGTTTATAAAGGTTCTGATCAAATGCAATGAAATTTTCTTGAAAAACAAGATTAACAAGAGTATTAAATTTCTCCTTTTTCATTGAATTATATAAATCATATTTATCATAAATTAAATGTAGAACCCTAAATATATAATCCATATCAATATAATTAGAAAGGTCCTCGAAGTCAAAGCCGTACATGGAAAAAATAATCATATCTTTCGTGACTCTGAAATCTGTAAACTATTTTTAATTATTGCTGTGTGCTGAAAGTTATCAATAGCATATTGAAGAAGGCATTGTAAAATCTTCCCAGACTTCGCTATATATGTATTATACCCATTAGTAATACTACGGAATTTTATAGGACTTTTAAGAAATGTTGGTGTTAAAAAAATGCGTGGGTATTTAATATTTTTGAGATGAATATTCAGTCTTTTGTTCAAAGCCAAAAGACGATTATCATCTTCTCTACTGCTGTAAATCGGATTTGAATACACACACATATATATATATATATATATATATATATATGTGTGTGTTTGTTTGTTTGTGCGTGTGTACCAGTTACCTCAGCAGTGATCGTTAACTAGAACCACCAATATTCTCTATAACTGTGATTCCGTCAAACGTATAACGTAAACGATGCCGAGGGAAAACGGACGTTTTCCACAGATAGTTCGCTAACTGATGTTAAAGAAAGCCACCACCCTCCTTTTTATTCATTATATTCTAGTATTTGTGTTATGCTCCCCCCCCCCTCAACCATTTTAAACTGATTAAATGTGTTTCTATGTGAACTATGCCTTTAACTACTTTCCCCACCCGAGATGAGGTGTGAACCCTCAGCTCACACTCACACATATATATAAACGCTGGCCCACAAGGGGTGTCCTCGGGTCCAGATCCCCCCAAAACCCTTGATTTTTTTTCGATTGATTATATTACTATGTATACATTACGTAAATTTTAATTAAATATTTGTTATTAATGATTAATTTTATAAATTAATGCTAATTACTTATTTAATAACTAAATTTTTACTATTTTTTTTGTTCCCGAAAATAAAAAAAAATAAAAAGAATATGTTGGGCGTCATATTAAATCATGTTACGAGAATGAAAGGCTTCCGACTCTTGAAAAATTCCTGTGAGCGCCACTGACTCTGCCACAGAAAATACATGCACCCAGAACGAAACGAGCTACTATCACGAAACTTGACGTGTTTGTAGTGTATGAAGTGGTAAGCAAATGATTATAAATTCAGAAGAACAGGTTGCTTTATTAAAAACATATGGCTTGAAAAATTTACAAATCAGTAAGTCATAAATCCACTGTTGTTAGCCATACAATTCAAAACACGGAGGGGCATCGAATCAAAGAGTCACCTCTAACCTCCTGCGGATGATCCTGCCATAATTCCGCATAATTTCTGAGAATTTGATTTATGAATGAATAAATAGTAACAAACAAAAACAATTGTTCAATATCATATATAGAAAGGGAAATGGAAAATCTCGTTTTCTATTTTATCACTTAATATTGTGATTCTGTTACATGTATATAATATTTATGTATTAATTATAATTATTTAATAAAACTTAAATAAAATAAGATTTTTCTTTATTGACTTAAGTATGAATTGACTTTAATTTATTTTATGCTACTTATTTTTTTAAATGAATTGTCTCAAGATAAATCATCATATGAGACATGAGCAATGAAACAAAAGAATGTATTGATATTTAGAACAATCTGTACGAAAACTGTATAGGTATTTTGCCTTTAACAAATCATTTTAACTAAAAATAATGGGCTAAAAAGAGTGCATTTATATTGTTAATATATTTATTTTATATTATTAAAACTCATTTTTTAAAGAAATTATATTGATTTTACACGACGCTATTTTCCCGAACTGAACATTTCTGTTAAATTACTAGCACTCAATGAGAAATTGAAATTCACCTAGCTAATAATATCCATTTCAACAATCGAGAAGGCTATTTAAAGCAATTAAGCGCATAATAACACTTACCTTTCGAATTGTGCAGATCTTAATAATAATAACGCATTAGCATGGATGTCGTCAAGCCATGAATTGAGTACGATTAATTAAATGGTGACAATATCATAGTAGCCAGCTGTTAAATCTTCACTCAGTTGTTACATCATAATAATAATATTATATGCATTATCGTATAAGGAACTCGTACTCGAAGAGACACGTACTTGTTTAAGATTTGGATAGTTTGAAATGTGAATTTATAGTTAAGTATCATACAGCTGATGAACATAAAATATGTTGTCAATCCAAGAGTGGAGAAAATCATGACGTAAGTTTAGAAGCTCAGTAATCAGTATGTGTATTTTCTCAGTTTATCTGAATTATTTTATGTTATAATTGCGTAAAGCAGACTTTTTTCACAAATCTGTAAAAATTGAGGATCGGAAAAATAGTGAAAACTAAATAAAATTCAATAACAAGTTTATTTATTACTATTTAATCTATGAATCACCTTTAAAAATCAAAAACAACTGATGCTACAGTGGATAACCTTTTCACTAATTTTATTAGGGTTTCTTTTTGTATTGAATATATATACAGTTTATAACTATTTAGTAATAAATTGAGTATTTATGACTTTAGCTACATACTTCTTATTCCTACAATCAACAGTAAAAAATATAATTTCATTATTATTAATGCTGGTGTCATAAACTTATAAAAAGAGGTTTTAAGTAATTAAAACATTTTTACTAAAGTGAAGAGCCACCCCCAGGTGGTCTCGAACCACCAACCTTTCGGTTAACTGCCGAACACCCTACTGTGCCACGGAGGCTGGGTGGCTGGGAATGAAAAGTGAAAGAAATCATTATTCAATAGATTATCAACTCATAAAACGATAAATATGATTTTGTGGCTTCTGCCGATATTAAAGTGGAAGCCTATATGTTTTCAAGGTTTCATTTCATTTGACTGTCACAATTTTCGAAAATAGTGAGTGGATTCAGCTTTTTTATCTTATTACAGTAGACCGTCGTTTATCCGAATCAAAAAGGACCGGACACCGTTCGAATACGCAATTGTTCAGATAACCGAAAACCGAATGCGATTCATGCAGTATATGAAATCGGACATATACGAATATTGAAAATCATCCTATGCGGGAAACGTGCTTGAAGAAAAAGCAAAATAGGTGCAAAATGTTGCAATTTTACATTTATTGTGGCAAATAATCACTTATATTTCAATGAAACATTGTACACCTTCATTTTTTCGCCGCAAGGTCTCTTAATCTCTTGAGCAGCAGTAGTTGAGCAAGACAGGACTCTGATTGTTGTTCGTACCACTCCATAGCTGTCTATAACGCAGAAAAATGGTTTAAAATGGTTTCTCTGCTTTTTTTATGTCAGAAATTGTTGACTTTCTAACAATATCAAACTGTGCTATAGACGCTCCACTTTCTCCCTTCGCGAGAAGGTTCAATATTTCAAGTTTTGTCTCTATGTTCAAGACGCTTTGCTTCCGTTTTGAATTCCAAGCCATGGTAGTTCACAACTCAACACAATAGCACGTATACACCCCTCACTTGAAAACAAACTGACCTAATATTCCGAGCAGATGTTTACCAAATCACACAACTGAAATTCCCCCAAATATCCCTCCCTTGGGTTTTCCCATCTCTTTTGGCCTCACGTGAAACAACTATTGAGCATTGCACTGTTTGAAAACGTATCCAGACTTTGGTTCGGATATTTGACTCTCCGGATAATAAACGTTCGAATAACCGACGCTCTACTGTATTGTCTTTTGTTTGCTGTATACAGCTGACATAGTGATGGAAAAAAGTAAATTCTAAATGGGACATTGTAGGGAGAAAAGATATATGAAACATGAAAAGACGTGTAATATATGATAAGATGAAACAAACAATAGGACAAATAAAGCTAAAACTGAATTTACGCGATCCAATTATGTTAAGCAATAATTATATACTTGCAAATGTGTGTTTTGCCATTGAATTCAGTAGATGTGAGGCTGTGCTATTCTGGGAACGCTGAAAATAAACTGTTGGGAAAGATAGATCAAGTTTCTTATTTTATGTGCTATCAATGAACTGGTATGTATTTCAACAAGCTGTAAAAGTTCCCAAAAGATGAACTGACTTGTTTTGAAAAGGCTTGACAGAAGTATCTTTTGTAAAAAATGTTACACATTGCTTGATTTACAAATCGTGGTAACGGTAAATAACCATTTAAAATGCTCATGGACAAATTATGACTAATAGACCGAAAGAGGCCATAGTTGTGTGACATAACAGGACCTTGTATATCAAAAACGGGAACAATGATTTCTAGGGAAAACTATTGTCACAAGACAATAGTTTAGAAAAGGAATATCAGAATAGAAATTATATATATATATATGGCAAATTCAGGTGAAGGTTAGCTGACCGAAAAACTTTGTTTAAACCTGCAGTCCTGGTATCTAAGGCCAGGTGTTTGCTTTACTAGGAGTGGCTAAGATTTTATTCTGTCATGACTATAGTTATCTTAGGTGTATAGTTATAAAATATATATATATGTATATACAGTTATGCATATATTATACAGATATGCATACATATATATATGCAAAAAACAATTATTTCTATCGAAGTGTCCATTTATTTAAGATAAAGCATGTGCAATTTTGCATAAATTTTCTGAAAGCTTGTCACTGTATTTCATATAAACTGTGAAATGTATTGTTACTGATCTTTTCATTAATGCTAAGCTTCGAAAAACATGCAGAGACTTAACTTAAGAAACTAAAGTAACATTCGAAACACACTCAGTTCAGTAGGGTGTAGGAACACTACGGATGCTGGAATGCGTAGTAAAATGCTTAGGAATATAATCAATGGAATTATATTCAGGGGGATGTCTGTTCATTCACTCTCAACCATTCGCTGATTTTTATCTTTTAAACGTAATGATGGCAGGGCAAGTAGTGAGAGTTCAACCACGTCCATACTTGTTATAGAGTAAGGCAGAGTGTTGCCCAGGGATGGAGTTGCACATTTTTCAGAGCATATTAGTTCATGGCTGCAGTAAGGGTTCGACTTGTATTCCACAGGAAAAATTCTTTGGGCATCTCCGAAAGGAGAGAAGGTTAATTGCTCCAACACATTATCCAAGAATGAAATAACGTCATAATGACCTGGGTATAAATAAGGGGACATGATGGAGCCCCCCTCCCGTGTTGCCCCTCCCCCCCCAATCTTCTCGGAGTGGATCGTACTATATATGCGAAATAATTGGACTGGCCACCACGTTGGAGCAATACACATACATGGCGATTTTCCTTGGATAAAGAGATGAGTAAATCATCTGAGAACACGACTCTGCTATTTCGTTTTTTACATCTTTCTTGCCCGATACCATTGTAACGGAGTCATATACGCTTTTGGGTCAGTGACAGACTTCTTAACGGACATCATGAGTGCAGGCAAGACGTACTCTGTTGATAAATAATGATTATGATCGATACAAGACAAAACGATTGTTCTATAAATATTGCAAAAGGGTTTTACAAAAGACTTGCAAAGTTGCCACAGCTTGTCGGTAGATGCGTCCACGCGTTACCACACCGACACCCATCAAACTCTGCAAATTCTCTTGTTTTTACCATCTTTGCCACAGTCAATGCGTCATGTGCACGTGTTTTGGTCAGTGTTCAAAGACAAATGTCACAATAAGATATCACGGAATTTTAAGGAGTCTTGTACCATTGTCAAGTCTTGCTTATTGATCTAATCAACACATGGTGCTAAAAATCAGGAAAATAACATAAATCATTTGTGTGAAGTAATCTAGCATATCTTCACCAAAGTTTTGACAATCTTGGAACTATAATGATATAATTTATTGAAAATTAGAGCCTGCTAATAAGTTCTTTTTTTCTTCTCTTTACCCCCTTCCCTAAAAAATGGACTTAACGGTAAAAAAAATTTTTTTTTTTGAAATTAGTTAAATCCCATTAAAATTGAGCTTCCTTTGAAAGGTTAATAGTGATGCCAATTTTATGTTACTTAATTAAGAAGTCCAATCCTGTGCTCTATTCTTTGGCAATTTGTAACGTTTTTTCCTTGCGTCTTCTAACTATCCTCAAAGGGATAAAACTTTCCTGAAATTGTTTGATTAAGTTTTGAGACCCTCTTTCTGTGAAGCAACCGTTACGTATACTAATGAATCTCTTGCTGTTTAAATTGAAGTTAAAGTATCTCGGGGAGGACGTTGATAGTGAAATCTTAGCTGATAGTTGAAGTTATGTTTGTGAAAGCTATTTTGTGTGTGGAATACCTTATTAATTTTGACGTGTGTTATCCTTATTAACAAGTCTACAAATATTTGGATCCAATGTGTTTGTCTGACTTCACCTAGTGAAGATAAGTAATATTTATTATTATTATTTAGGGCTAGTTTCCTTCCACTTACTGATTGCAATCATATTAGATTTTGAGTTAGCGTAAAGTCGATTTTACAATATATGTATCTTCCTTGCGTTGACCCACTCTCGAAAGCGCTCACTAACAAATTCTCATATTCACCTGAGGATATTTAATTCATATTTTTAATAATACAATTTCCGTTTCACACACAAAAAATTAATAAATTCCTCAAAATCACGCTAATGAAATACTCAACAACTTAGAACCGTGTTTCCCTTCTATTACACTAGCTGAAATGCCCGTTCTTCGCACGGATTAAGTTTTAAAAACCAAAATTCATCTATTATAGCAATCAAAATATTTTTTTAGGAAGGTTAAAACCCTGTATTAAGTAGTATAACCAAAAATTTAAAATATTTTTTTTCAAATGAATGTTCACATTATAAATAATTTTAAACAAATTACAATTTGGCCTAAAAATAAATAATTTAACAAAAACAAATGTTTCAATGTAAGAGAGAAAATTAGCATGCTAAAGAGTAAATACATATGAATGAATGCAAATATAAATAAAAATTATTAGAAATGTAATAGCAGTAGTAAGTTTCTGCTATGGGAACTATGGGTGAAATAACTTGCAATAGATAAACCGAAAGAAAAAAATTAATGATGATAAAGTGATTCTCACTAAATGCTATCATAAATAAGAAACATTAGGAAACTTTCAACTGAAAAAAAATTAAATTAGTATTATATGAGGTATGGGTGCAATGCTATCTAACATCTCTGTAATACATTTAATATAGAGTATTAAATGTAATTCAGTACTAAAAAAAATTTAATTAGTATGAACTAAAACCAAAAAATCTACCTAAAACAGATATAACAGGTCCCCATTGAAATAGCCGAGAACCAACAACAGTACTAAATGAAACAAATAATAAACCATGTTGCTAAAAAATTAACCATTACAAATGATACAGTTTTCTGGTTTGCAAGATTATCAGAAGTGGGGGGGGGGCAAAGTTAAGTCATGATGAAAAATCTGTCCAAAGGGTGCATCTCATCATAGTTTCAGCGAATAGCCCCCTTTTTGTTAAAAAAAAATTTCTGATTTATTTTCATTTAAAACAAAGATGAGTTCTTATCGATCATAGGGACCATAAGGCAAAAAACAGTGACACTCAAAAAAACATTGTACATTCAGGTTTCTCATAAATAGGAAGCATTATCTTCAATATATTACCAACATGTTAACAGCAATTAATTTGAATTTGGTGTTATTTTCTTTCTGTTATATTTTAAGCAATATTTTTCTACAATGAAGAAAACATTGAATATGCCGGTGAAGGAAGAATAGCAATAATCTTTATTTTCAACGACAGAAAATGGCATGAGAATAAAAGCAGGCGAGAAGTGAAGGTGTAGTTTCATTGATTGTAAAAAAATACCTCTTTGATATTTGTATCATGAATAGGTAATGATGATCTAAGATTCTGTTTATAAATAGCATCACAAATTATTGTTCCGCTTAAAAACTCAGTTTTAAACACACACAAAAAACACACACACACACACAATTCATAAAATCTTAAATATTTAAAATTGATAAAAGAAATAAAATAAATACATATCAAAGTACCCTTACATATAGTAATTATAATATTAATCCAAATCAAAATGCTACTTTAAATAGATAAATTAACGCTTGATTTTGAAGAAACTACCATAAGCAGCACAGAACAAAAGAAGCATGTCAAAAAATCATATATGTAAATAGAAATTCTAATTTAAATCACAACATTAACAATCAGTTAATCCTTATTATTTAGAAATGAATGTCCTTTTCTTTAGTTACATTTTTCTACTTTTTTGTTACAATAGAAAAACATGGAATTTGCCAATAGAAGGTATAGGGTACATATTGGAGTAACCGCAAAAAAATTTGCACCACAATATCAAAATAACAAATTCTTATATGTTTTAAATGAAGAAAAAGTCAAATTTTGGTGAAAAAAGTGCCGCTTTGACTCTAATACATAAGTATCATGAAAAGCAGTATCCTTTTTATTTTTCAATGGAAGGAAATGTTGGTGCTAACCTTTTATCGCACCAATGCCAACGTTCAAAATAACTCGCCAAGTTGGCAATGCTGATTTCAAATATGTTTTATGGACTCAATTGGCAACCATGTGCTTCATTTCATGTAATGTTGTAATAATAATAGGTTGTGACAATATGTAAGAATTGAAATGTCATAGGAAGATTTTTTGGTACTTATGTATAATTGCAACAATTGCCAACTCTATTAATAACTCACTAAGTTGGCAACCACGATTTCCTATGTGTTGTTTTTCTGGGTTGTTTAATTTGGTTGGAATAGCGTAAACACACAAACTCTTTCTTTTATATATTTAGTATAGATTATGACATTAGTACACAACCTTACATATAGTAGAAACCTTAAGTATAAAAATAAAAGTCTAATTTTGACGAAACTACAATAAACAGCTCAGAACAAAAAGAAAATGTCAGAAAATCTCATACGTTAATAAAAATTCGTATTACCCTTCGTGTTCTTACGTATTAGCATCACCACATCCAAACTGGCACTAAGCAAATCACACTATATCCCAACAAAATCTGACTCATTTTTTTTTTCCACATAAAAACACAAACACAGAATCTTTGTTGTTTTGATATCAAGGAGTGATTAGCATGGCGCCAATTTGGCTGTGATGACACTTATATGTAAGTATCATAAATTCTAATTTAAATCACAATATTGGCAATCTAATAATCCCAATTAGTTTGAATGGAGTGTCATTTTCTATGGTACTTACATATTATCGCAACCTATTGGCGACATTACATGAAATGAAGCATATGGTTTCCAATTTGATTGACTCTATAAGAATAACATAAAATTAATAAACATGGGGAAGGAAAAAATTTTCAGATACAGCAAAAAGGTTTGAAGAGTGTAATCAAGCTTTTTTGATAATCATAGTACAGCTAAGATAAATCAGGAGCTTCTTCAGACTAAATAATCATTCTATACTGATGGAATGGGGTAATATGTACCATTAAAGTGTACTAATTACTAATATTCAGGCGATGTCATTTGGTTCTAAGTTTAACTTTGGCGCCGAAAAACCTGTGTCATGACATGAATCTCAGATGGATTGTAATCAAGTTAAGTTTATCCACCGTATTAAATTCATGTATCTGTGTATAATTTTTTCTTATCACACACAAATTTTGTGATTTGTAATAATGCACGCTGACTGAGCAATGGAAAAAGTACCCATCTTGCAATGCCTAAGGTTATTAAAGCTACTATTTTTATTGTTGTGGCCACTTTTAAAGATATTTACTTCCCATAAAATGTTCTATTTCATTTTATGCTCCTGATTAATCTTAGCTGTACTATAAGCCTGATTACATCTTTAAATCTTTTAGCTGTATCTGAAAATTTTTTTGCTTCCCCATGTTGTTTATTAATTTTGTTATTCTTAGTCAATAATGCAAAAACATTTGTTCATATTATGGTACAAAACAGTTGCAAGGACCTTGGGTTTGCACATTTGCTTCTCCTTATTCTTTCTAACCTGAATGTTGGTGGTATTATCAGTCTATGGTTGTGCTTGGGTTACAAAAAAATTTTCAGATACAGCAAAAAGGTTTGAAGAGTGTAATCAAGCTTTTTTTGATAATCATAGTACAGCTAAGATAAATCAGGAGCATAAAATGAAATAGAACATTTTATGGAAAGTAAATATTTTAAAAGTGGTTACAACAATAAAAATAGTAGCTTTAGGCCTTGCAAGATGGGTAGTTGTTCCAGTACGCAATCAACATGCATTATTACAAACCACAAAAGGAAATAAGAAATAATTTGAACAAAAATTATACACAGTTACACAAATTCAATACGGTGGATAAACTTAACTTGATTACAATCCATCTGAGATTCATATCATGGCACAGGTTTTCGGCGCCAAAGTTAAACTTAGAACCAAATGACATCGCCTGAATATTAGTAATTAGTACACTTTAATGGTACATATTACCCCATTCCATCAGCATAGAATGATTATTTAGTCTGAAAAAGTTGTATAAAAAAAACATCCTTTTTTTTAAAGAAACGAAAAAGATATAATACGTTGGAAATCAAATACGAAAATATCTACTGTTATCAAATTAGTGTTGCCAATCGGAAAAATAAAATTTAGAAAAACATTTTTTTAAGACTATTTTTTCGAAAAACAAATGTAATTCCTCCACAAAGAGTTAAAAAAAATGAATAAACACAACTAAAATAAATATATTTACAGTTAAATGTGCTAAAATCCCCTCCAAAACTGCTCAAAATATTAATTTTCGCAAAGTTAAGACTTGACATGGCTGATGACGTCATATCTCCATTTAGCTGAAAAATCGCATAAAAATTGAATTTTAAAAAAATCTAAAGCAAATTTCGAAAAAAACTCTTCGAGGTTAATAGCATAACGACCTATAGCTTCTACATGCCAAGTTTCATACTCCTGGGTTGCTTAATTTGGTCGGAATAGGTGAAACACACACACACACACACAAACTCTTTCTTTTATATATTAGTATAGATTAATTAAAATATTTTAACTGAATGAAGCCGATAATTATTAAATCACAGTCTAATTTACTTCTTTTACTAAGCATATCGTAGAAATACATATTTCTTTCTGAAATACACATGCCAACAGTTAGACCCAATTTAGTGTTCGTTATGAAGTTAAGAGTTATCAAGGTTTGAATGATTTTTATAGCTCAGAAAGTTGGGAGTGAAGATTCTCAAGTGATACTTTTAATGTGATTTCGTTTTTCCTAATGAAAGTATATTGATTTTCTGTACAAGTATTTTCTAAAACAACCAATCCAGAATAATTTAGGACAGGTATTCTTTTTCAGATATACTAAAAGGCATTATAAAGAGTGGAATCTCTTTTCCTTTTCTGCTCTACAAATGTTTTATTGCTGAAGACAAGACCACAGACTGGAAAATGATTAGAGAAATAAATTAAATTAATTAAAACTAATCGATAAAAGAATCTGTTTTGTGCTATTTTAAAGAAAATGTCAGTGCCTTTTAGTCTTCGATAAACTAAAATGAATTTCAAATAATTAATTAGGCAAACCACACATTGCAACAAATGAGGTTTTAGCATGCAGCAAATATTTTCCCTCATTAAAGGACAAAATAAAATGTTAAATTTGTGCCTAGGGATGTTATTTTTCTGCTTTTAAATTAAAACCTTTCTAATAATTAAGAAATTATAGAGTCACAGTATTACTTAAAATATTGCATCTGAGTAAAGTTACCATATGAAATATTTATCTATCTGCCACTGGCAACTGTCGACACAAAGCACCACAGAGTAGTCATAGAGTTACAAGTAGCCTGGTGGCCAGGATGCTGTAGATGATTAGATTTCAGCTGGTGCATCAATCGCTAGCTGAGCCTCAGAAGCCTTTATTTGAGCCGAAGGTTTCGACATTCAAATTCGACGGTGTGTTTTCTTGGGTTTTCAAAAAGTGATCAGTTATCTCTCGTAAACAGCCGTTCGGCGCAGTCAAGTATCCGGAAGGTTCTGACAGGAAGGATGGTGGCCTGCCGGATTGGCAGTTATGCTCAGGAAGAATCGGAGTCGTGGGCGACCAAACAGCTGTAATGCGGATATGTGACCGTTGGTTGCGGATGCGACGGATGCGGCGGCCGATCATCCGGTACCCCGCCGCTTCCGTGGGACAGGCCAGGTGTGCGCCAGCGGTGGCGGATCGCTCAGTCATATCAGAGCCATGCGCTGGCGTGCAGATCTGCTCATGGCAAATGTTCTGCGCGTGCCGTGGGCATCGTTGTGGTCATCACCGGACGTCCATTGCCAGTCTACCCTTGACGTAAATTACCAGGTCTCTATCCGCTTCGTAGGTGCAGTGAAGGATGCAGGCGCTGAGATGAACAATTGTCTTTGACAAGTCGCATCTGCCACCGATGGTCAGATTCGACTTTGGAACGTGGATGCTGAACAGCTGCGTGTACCGCCACGCATGGTCCATAACCGGGTATTATGTATGGTATGATTGAGCGGCATTGGATATCACTCAGCTCTACTCAGGCATTGCCAGTGTTTTAACCAGCCAGCGATACATGTCACGGGTGTTGGATTCAGTTTTCCACCTTGCAACAGGCCAGCCACGCTATATTTCAACAGGATAATGCGTACACGTAGCGCATTTACTGAGTTCTTCGTCAGTCACCAGTTTAATTTATTTACAGCCGGCGTCGCTCTCGGATATATGGTGACATGTAGTCCATGAACATGATTGACCCAGATTACCTAAGCTTTTCAGATCCTTTGGCACGTGGAGGCCTGTGATCTCTGTACCCAAAGACACATCAGAATCTCTTTGGATCAGTACCCAAATCATGCCAGCACATCTTGGTAGTCTCATCAATGGTAAGCTCTCTGTGCAGTTCTAGTAAGGATAAAACTTTAGAGATCTATAATACAATCATGATACCTGGTCAACATGTTATCTGAAATCGCAATTTTGTTGTGCTATCTTTCTTTCTTGGTGCTCATTACGGCGTGTGTGGCAAGTGTATATCTATTGCCTCCTCTATTTTTGTATTTATGTCTTTTCTTAGATTTTAATATATCTTTTCTCAAATCACCATAAATAAGCCTTATATTTCAAATTGCGTCTCATCTCATCACTTATACCTAAGGATTCGTCTATATTGTGATAGGTTTCATTCAATGACTTCCTTATAAAAGTTAGATCAATTTTAGTGGATTTATTGGTGATCCTTATAAAAGATATATTAATATTTTATACATGGCTTCCTGAAGGGTAAATTTTTCACAAAGTATACTCGTACCCTTTTCTCAAAAGTAACTAATTTTCCCTTCAATTGACCTGGCTATGTTTTATCTCCATTGTTTTGCCTTATAGGTCTGAAAATTGTATCATTGCAGGCAGTAGGCAGACACTTTTAAGTCCTAGAAGAATTATTATTCAGATGTAATGTAGTTTCTTTTACGATATTTCTAGCATATGGATGTCTGTGTAGTTCTTTTTATTTGGCTACTTATTGCTCAGTGTAATTTATCTATTCATTTCTGTAAAATATTATTTTAAATAATTATACCTTCTCCCACATATTTATATTTGGAAATTATAATTTCTAGAAGCTATTTATTATGATTATTTAAAATATTTTATGTAAATTACTTGTAAGATTAAATTAATATAATTTATATGTTATACTGATACTTATTATACATAATGCCGACTTTCAAAGATGTTCTATGTTTCATACCAATTGACAACCATGTGCTTCCTTTTATACATCTTAATATCTGTTGGAATAATGCATGAGTTCATTACCGTTATATAAGCCAGGCTGATGTAAGATAGAGTTATGCAAAGCCAAGTCATTTACTTTTCTTAAATCTAAATGAATAAAGAAGTTCAGCCTCTTTAACAATTAATGCTTTTCTCTCCAGTCGTTGACATCACTAATGGAACCAAATGTGTAGCTCTCACAATTCTTTATCAAATTTCGATTTTAATTTTTATTTTGTGGCAAATGCCTTTTGCCTAGAGCAGATCCATTCTTCATCTTATCTTCAATCTGCTGCTAAGGCTAATTAACTTTATGTCATTTTCTCTCGTTCACTCAATTGAGTTGGATAAGTAAGGCGTGGTAATATTCAAATGGTAACATTTCAGCTTCATGACCTTGGATCTGGGCAATCCTTACTGGCCCTTTAGGATCTTTGGGAAGAAAATGGCAAGTCAAACCATCTTTCTCTGGTGAAGTGGTGCTCTGCAGATTCCACAGATTATGAACAGAGTTAGTTGGAATTGGGATTGCAGGAGGCTAATTAAATGCCATCGGGTTTATCGATTGAAATTTCGGAGAGGTGGTATCGAGCGATTTATTAAATCGAAGACAGGGTCCTTCCTTCTTGAGTACAGGCCTTCTGTGATCCTTATTTAAATGAGTTTCGCTTATTGGTGCAGATGTAGTTTTATCAGGCTTGTTGGTTATCGTATTAGAAACGGTGCGGTCACGCATTATTTTCCTTCATTCAACGGAGTCTCAAAGCACCAGCGCTTTGCCTCTCTGGTCGTATCTTAATTCAGAGTGAATCATATCTACTGTGGTTATTAGTTTTCCTTACCTCTAAGTAGTCAGACTAGACCAGAGTTCAGGAGGAGCAGGAATATGGTTCTGAGTGCTTGATTTAACTGAAACTTCCATAAAAGTTTTCAGCTCAATTCGTCGCATTTGCCAGCTCGGTGTAGTTTTGGAACAGAATCTCTGGCCTGGTGGGCCTGAATAATCATGCGCATCCAGGCCTGATGTGGTTAGTTCATCCTTCAGCAACCAAAGTAAATGGCAGTTATCCTTCGTACCTCAAAGTTTTCAAATCAATAGCTTCCAGTCATCAAGCGGTTCTGACTAAGAAAAACGGTAGCACTGCCATTTGTGCTTCTAATTTAAGTTTCACTCTGGCAAAAGCATCAAAGAATGTCATACAGATAGATCTCATTGCATTTTGTTTCTTGGTGTACACTCAATGTCAATTCCAATTTGATTTATCAAAATAAAGATGATTCAATCTATGGTCTTTATAGGAAAACGACTTGGGCGGCGCTATTCACAGATTTTCCTAACCTAATCATCTTGCAGAACTTTGGGCCAGCATTTGCTACTAATTCACAGACTTTCAGAAAAACACGAGATATGGAATATATTAATTAGTTCGACTATATAGCCTATATACGGTTTTGTAGATGTAAGGAGAATGTTGAAGCTTCTCAGAAAGGCAGTTGGTGTGGAAATTGCAAACAGCTCGCGTTCGTGGGTATGATTTATGAAGGTAATTGTAGATTAAGACTGAATAAAATAGATTCAATGCAAAACACAGAGGTTAACGTTAGTACGTCATTCTCCTTGTCATTTGTTGAAGTCAGTTGTAGGGTATTCAGATATTACAAGTTAATCAGCATTTTCTGGAATGCTCTAAGTTTCTTCTTATATCATAATTAGAGTGCCAATTGTAGGGCGGCCATTTCAGATAAATATATTTGTTAGCTGGCATTTGTTGGTGATGCTATGGCTGCCTTCCACCGCCAGAGACGCGGGCAGAGTGGTACAAGTCTGAAGGTAGACACCCGCCACCACAGATTATAATTCACAGAATGGCTACAACTTTGGCAGTACCATGCAAAGGTAATAGCGCACAAAATAACTCAGAGACAGGACAACAGTGATGCGAAAGAATAGATTGGCAATACGAAGCGGCAGCATCATGCCTGCACATCCTCTATATACGTATGGCCGTCGCGCCTATCGATATCGCCGGGTAGGAGTACACCGTCATTGGTAGACACATTACAACTGCATTCTGCCAGGAAAATATCAATCAACAAATTGTCTTGAAAGGCCAGAAATCTGCGAAAACACTTTAAATAATGTAATCAGGGCCAGAAAATGAAACTTGCCATTTCTGTTTTAAGATGTAACAGTTAGGAAAGGGCTGTAGAAGATGATAGAAAGTGCACCGTGGCAACGTATAGGATATCCCAGTGATTCCACCACAGCTAGCCATAACATATTTGTCAATGGACATATTCCTTAACTTGAATGGAGTGGATCAATTTTAAAATCTTACCTGTCTTTACTATACTCAGAACGAGAACATGAGAATTTTAGAATGCATTGTGTAAATTTTGTAAGGTCTGTTGTATATGCTTGCCTCTCAAGACATATCTGAGACATTCATGGACCTTCATGATTCAGTGTTGGATCATCATTAGTACAGAGGATACTATAGATTTTGCACCAATAAAGCAATAGGTAAATTTCCAGTAATTTAGAATAAGACTGGAGTGCGATCAGGTTCTCTTCTCCTCATATCAGATACGGACAGATCCATCGGACACAAACATAGAGCCACCAAAGGTTGAGACTAAATATATGAAACAAATTCCATCAATCTACATTATCCTTCCATTTTAGAACCACAGATTGATTCATGAAGGCCTTAGGGTGGTATTTGAGGAGTGACCTTAGGAGTTCAAGTAATAATAGTGAACCATGATTTGGGATGTAGTAGGAGATCACCAAGAGTCAGTACAAGTAGAAATTGGAGATACGGGGTAGTGAATCAAAATGATAGGAGACATAGTTGCATAGGAGCTTCATATGGAGCTAGACCCCAGGAATCCTTTAACCAAGAATTTCAAGTGGTAGGAGAATTAACATCGCACTGAATTAGCACAGGGCTTTTGGCAGTCATAAATTTGAACCATAGTCAAGTGGCCTTTGGCAGCACCTAGTGGCACCCCTCTCCTCTTCCACCACACCAGCAGGATTGTTTGAGCTCTGATTTAGCATGCATTCGCTCCCCTACACGGCAGGTCTTTAGTGAGCCTGGATCAGGCTCTATGACATGCTGTGTAGTCGGCTGATGCTCGGCCTGCAGCCTTGGGGATTCAGAGCAGGAACCATGACAACCAGAATGATGTGAGTTCGAAAATTGTGACAGACGGAATCAGTTTGAAATAGAGGTCAGTGTTGTTGAGGTCAGATAATCTGATGGAATAGAGGTAATAAAATTTAAACTTTTCGTACATTCAGGAAATCAGGATCGATCTTGAGTTGATGAAACACCTCCTTCCTGTAGGGTTTTCTTCCTGCAGGGCCTTCTATGCGAACTTCCTTGCACATACTTAATTTAGTCAAACAGAGATCTTCTGAAGGCATTGCTGGGATGCTAGGCTGGGAGGTCCGTTCATCTCTGAAGAAACGTATCGGTCATATTTTCTTTATAAGCCAGTTAAAATCAAATTACAAAGTTACTAACAGCTCAAGGTACTTGTTGCCAACAATCTAAGGTGATAGAATTGGGAATTGAATTATAGAATTTAAGAAAATTGGAATTGTATATTAACAGGATGAATAGCCTTGCATTTTAAATTATCGATTTTATTCGACTCAAAATAACCATGATTTTCAGTAGTCATTGTGATTCCAGTTGCCAAATTGAAGAATAAAATCAGGAATTTGAGGTGATCTTTTCAAATAGAAACTCGGAAAGTTTTGAGGATGTAATGTTCATTGTACAGTAATTAGAAATTTGGTACTCAAAGTGTGATTTCCGAACAAAACTGGGACCACCTGGGCTGGTCTGTTACAGTGTTACAAAACCCCGATGACAGTGATGCGTGCAGCAGTCCATGAACTAGTCAATTTTAGGATGCCCTGGGCAGCTTGTGGCTATGCAATGCCATCCTCTCGGAGAATGAGTATATATTCAGAGTCAATGCGAGGAATGTTTGTGTGCAGAATTTGCTGACCTATGCTTTGGATCAGATTATAAAGAGCATGTTACATGAAGGATGTATTATTTTCCTTATATGAGGTCATACATGGTTATGTTTTGGCTGATGATACATGCAAAAGTTAACCGCATAGAACAAATTACCGATTACCGCTCATCTAATACTAGATTTTATCTAATTAGCAAATGAAATGGTTTTCATTAATTTCTTAGGCCCCTACAGCATGAGCCTGATTAAATATAAATTATATTTAAATAATAACTTGGATCCTAGGAGTAGTTGGAAGTAATACCCTCAGAAGGCGTCTGCAAAATAATCACCAATACCTATAGAAATTATTGATATGGAGGTCAATTCAACTTATAAGCGAACAATGAATACAATTTATATCAGAGTTTGAGCATTTTGTGTGGAATTCTAGATATAAGCATCTCAGAGCAGTTGTATATAAACCTCCAGTCAGAACATGTACATGTAAAAA
>BMAO01011149.1:0-26118 GCA_019973975.1 Trichonephila clavata | reverse complement strand
CTAAGTCACCTGAAATAAGCCCAGTAGAACATATTTGGTAAAAATGTGGATTTAAAGGTAGAAACTTGACATATAAAAACAAAATGTGCACTAAAAGCAATAATCACTGAAGATTTTTTTATTTCTAATGGGCTGCGGATTGGTGTTTTACCATTGTAAACCTAGTACATTCCGCAGAAGCTGGTATCTTTTAGTGCGGCACAATACAGGCGGATACCAATTACCACAGGTAACTTTGACGCCCGGTTTCCTCCCTAGAGGAAGACACCAGAGCTTTGACGCGATGTGAACCTGTACTAGGATATAATTTTGCCAGAGCACCGAAGTGAAACAGACACGGCATGCAAACAGATGCCGTTATGCATGCCGTAATCATACGACATGGCCGCTATCAATTTTCTGCATCAGGTAAATTCACCAACTTGGACCGGAATCGAACCCACAACCTTGGGTGCAAAAGGCCAACCACAAGCCAACACGCCGGTATAATCACAGAAGAATAGAGGAACATCGATGCAGAAATTACAAAAAAACTGATGAAATATAAACCAAGACACATATACATATTTCAAAGTTGTTGTAGACGCTAAAAGACAGCCAACTAAGCAAAACTAAATTAAGAAATACAATATTTATAACGATATGTTGGGATTTTATTAAAATTAACGAGAGAGAAGACTTTAGAGTAGTGTGATTTATTAGTAGTTTTTGATTATAAATTTTTTTAAATAATAGTTATAGTATGTTTTAAAAAATTTGTAATGTTATTTAAATAAGAACAAGCTACAGATAGTACTTAAAAAAATATTATTTTGATATATATTTTTTATTAGCAGAAAATTGTAAATGTACGAACTCTTTTGAGGCCCATTCTATATTCCTCAACTATGATTCGCAAAAGTGTCTTTATTGTTATCAGAAAGGAGTTAAAAATCTTATGTATTTTTACGAAGAGAAGCCCAGTGGCTGAGTGGTTAGTGCATCGCTCTTCCACACCACTGGCCCGTGGTTCAAACCCCGGGCTGGGCAAGGTTGATTCAGACTTCCATCCCTTCAGTGGGTCGATAAAATGAGCACCAAGCTTGCTTGGGAACTCAACACTGGGGTTTCGCGTCAGACTCACCACCTGACCGAATATCTGCTCATGCACCTCAGGGCCCAAGGTCGCGTATACTGAGTTAGGCACAGTAGGCCTTGGCCCTCATGTGCTGTTGCACCACTGAGTTAAAGTTATGTTACGAAGATCGGGGTTCAGGGATTTTATGCTATCAGTCTCAATGAGAAAGACGGTTCTTGAGAAGCGATGGAAATTTATGTTTGATAAACAATCCTTGAAATACAGGATACAGTAGCTATATTCGCAGAATAAATCTCATAAAGCCTTCGCAACTTCTACGGCGTTCAGACACAACTATCAGTGTCTAAAATACATGTATGTTAATGATTATTCACGAGCACTCTCTCTTCCTACAAAAACAACCGAAGTAATCACTAGTCTCTGGTCGACTCTTCAACGGTCAAAACAATACTGACGCAGTTTTGGCGAACGACTCCCTATTTATAGCCTGCACGGATTTTTCTCGGAAAATCCATGAATGTCATAGATCGTGAAATTGGTAGTTTCTTCAGTAATTTCCAGAAAAATCCACATTGTCACGAACTCGCCCAAATGGTTGCTAAGTTGGCAACATAGTCGCCAAAAATGATGCCAACTTGGCTCTATCACCAAATTTCCATTGAATTGCCATTACAATGGAAGGAACGGCGGTGCTTGTGAAAATTACAATTTTGGCATAAAATAAATACAACCGAGAGTAATATTAATGTATTACACAACCAGATAAAAATTATGTACACTATTTTAAGCATTCAATATACAAAATTCGTTACAGGAGTAAAACTATCAATTTTTCGAAGAATGCAAAGAATGAATAATTTAGGGTTATTTTATTTTAAATACTTCGTTATGAGAATTTTGGTTAAAAAAGTGTTCACGCAGTTTTGTTTCAATTTTTGAAATATTTTAATATGAGATGTGTCAAATACGCTCTGTTAGTTATTATTTTATGTTAAGTATTTTTTATTCAGTTAGGTGGAGTGGCAACAGCAGATTTATATGCGTGAGCGCTCAACATAGTGTGTGTGCTTGATCTATGAAAATTAAATTATGATGAAGAAAACTCCATTCGTTATTCGAATATATTTGTGAATATTTTGATTTTGAAATTGAATTTTGACTTGATCCTCGAAAATGTATGTAGAGAAGCTGTAAAATGTTCACACTAAGAACGAATACTGATAATGCACTTTTGGTAAAGCCTCGCGATTTAAGCTTTATTTATCTTTGTTCATATTATTTATTCTTATTGTGATATAGTTATTCTATTCGTTTTTCGAATATATCGTTTGGTTTACTATGTGTAAACTGAAGTATATATATAAGCCAGTAACAGCCACCGAACCCAAATCCAATGATTTCCAATCAGGACCAAATGATCACTTCAATCTGGAGGCTGATACTGGCTTACATAGATACCACCACTACAACACTCTCCCACCAATTAGTTGGTAATAGGCGAAGGAAAGATGTAGTTTTTTATGGCGAGCGAGTGAGGGGGAGTTGCGTCACGTGAGTCGAACGACTTTGCTACGTCATGTGAGTCTGACGAGTGTGTTTGGCTACGTCAAAGTGAGTTTGACGAGTTTGTTTGGCTGGGTTAAGTGAATCTGATGAATTTGTTTGGTTGTGTCAAGTGAGTCTGACGAAGTTTATTTGGCTGTGTCAAGTGAGACTGACGCAATCAAAACAACCACCAATACCTACTCGTTCGACTCACGTGAGGCATCCACTCCAATGAACAGTAACAACTCACACACTCGCCATTATAACAACTTATCGTTCGTTCGCCTATCCACCGACTCATTGGTGGGGGGGAAGTGTGTAGCGGTGATAACTATAAAAGCCAGTAATAGCCTCGGCTGAAGTGTTCATATTGGCTTTAGTGGTATTTAAGTGCTTACGGAACCGAAGGTACTGTGTTCTGTCTTTAGGATGCACGCCACTTCACATGTAAGCGAATTTCTAAGTGGAATATTATTCTCTCCTGTTTTGAATTCTTAAAGTTGGTGTTGTATTTATGATTCCTTCTATTTTTATTCCAGAAATAACGTCAAAATCCAAGGAACATGTTTAAGATATTGCCATTTTAGAATGAAAATAGTAAAAAAAAAAGGAAAAAAAAAAAAAAAAAAGGAAAATACAACAAAAATATTTAAATAATGTTAAAAAGCTTATAATGAATGGAAATATTTTAAATTTTTTAAATGGATTCTACATTTATATAGAATGTTTTTCCAGCACTTATATTAGGTAGAAATAAATTTAGTTGAAATTCATGTTTGCAAATTGATTTAGACTAATTGCAATTGAAACATAAGCCATAAATATGATTCGTTAAACTGATAAAAGTGTAGTATCATTAACACTTTATATAATCAGTCACAATTAAAACAAGTTTTAGAGATTTCATGGACCCGCGTTAGCCGAGTGGTCTAGGCATCGGATCGTGGCTAGCATGTCATGAGTTCGATCACAGTACCACAGAAGACCCGCTGTGTAGGGGAGCGATGCACGTAAAATCTGTCGAGAGCTCAAACGTCCTCCCGTTGGTGTGGTGTGGTAGTTAGGAGCGGGGGTGCCAGGTCAGGTGTCGTCCGCGTCACTTGACCATGGTTCAAAATTACGTGGTCCGTCCCCAAACAGCCCTCGTGTAGCTGAACAGTGGACGTTAATATCACTCACTCACTAGAGCTCTCATGAATAATCATTCCAAATTCCTCACAAAAAAACGGTTTACTTTAAAAACTGTGGGCTGCGGTAGCCTAGTGGTCAAGGTAATGAACTCGTGGTCGGGATATCATGAGTTCGAGCCTTGCTTCCCTGAAGACTCGCCGTGGCGTGTAGGGAAATAATGCATGTTAAATATGTCGAGAGCTCAAACGGCCTCCCGTTGGTGTGGTAGCTAGTGAGGGGGTCTTCGTTCTTCGTCACTTGACCATGGCTCAAAATTACGAGGTCCGTCGCGAAAATACCCTCGTGTATTAGCTCAGCAAGTGCGACGTTAATATTCACTCACTCACTATTATTTTGAAATCCAACAACTATATGTTTTTTACATATATTTATTTAAAATAAATAAATTATTTGTAGCGACTAAAAAAATTGTAACATTTTTTTAATAGATTATTTTGAAAAACAGGTTTAAAAACATTTGCAATCATCTATAAATTTTTCATTAAAATTGTGCATCTAGCTACCTCCTAGTTATCTTAAAGCTCATATATCTGGATCATTTTTAAAAACACTGAAGTACATGATTACATTCAAAAGTTTAATTAAGAAGTAAATTCTTAATAAAAACAAATTAAAAAATTATTTAAAGTATTAACCGTACACCTATTAAAGTAATTTTATAATTCAGTCACATAGCTTTATTGCACAGTTTGTAGTATTTCTTCGTTTAAAAAAAAAACATACTGAAACTTACAAGATATACAATTCAACTATTAATATTCATATAATGATTTATAAAGAGAAAGATGTTTTTCTTTTTTTTAACGTGATTCAAATAATGGCTATTTTATGTACTTTTCTTATCTAACGACTTCCGGTGCTTTTTCAGTTTTAATCTTGACAGTTTAAGAGGTAGGATTGAATTTTTGATTGAGAAATTTTGTGTATTTTATTTCAATGATATCCATTTAGTTGCAAGTGTTAGGCTTGAAATATATATGAGCTAGTTCATAGTAAATACTATTCAAAATTTTATTTAATTAAGTGATCAAATGGAAAAATATAAAAAAAATTATAATATCATTGATTGGATCCTTTTTACTCGCAACTAGGGTATTTCAGTAATCATGGTTTCTAATTCTGAGTCGATTCACGAGTCCAAGTCTAGTCCTACCAAAGACCTGTCATGTGGATTACTAGAGCTTACATACATTTAATAGAGCTGTACCTCAAACGTGGCATGGGGTTGAGGTTAAGCAAATGACATTCAGTGATGGGTGTTGGTCATGGATCAACAAAGTGATTTGAAGTGCCCTCTATCCGAATCAGAGTCATTCACACTTGGCACGCGTCAGACGACTGCGACGAAAAGGAATACCTACACTGGCCAACCTCGCTAAGAGCTTTTATTCCTGTCCTGTACAGTTCGAGATCTGAGGAAGAAGGAGTCTCACATACTCTATTCCAATAAAAGAAAATCTTTTTGGTGTTATTGGACTTTCCGACCGTTACATAGAGAATATTTTTTTCCCAGCCATTACATTCTGAGTAGGTTTGGATGTCATTTGGTACGTTTCCCGTTGTGGTCTCAGCGGGATAGGATTAAACAAACACTCAAACTCTCAAACACTCTTTTGGTACTAACCGCATGGCATTGGCAACTTTCAGCGAAATTTTTTGTTTGTACTCATAAAATAGGTTCTCCTTTGACGATTAATCACTGAATTGCAGTTAGAATTGCATCAGAATTATACAAGAAAAGATTATTTACTTGCTGACTCAACAGATGGCGCCATACGGTGGTTAAATTAACTTTTACTAGGATTTTTGCGGGAACATGCTAGTCTGGTTGATGCGTGTGCCAGTTGTTTGTATTAATATTCGGGATTTATTGGAAATGACTGACTTAGACTTTTCATGAAATTTATCCTCAATGAGAAGTTTCAGGCTATGCAGCCATCTAGTGTTAGTTTCTGAATCACATTTTCAGAAAGGGTTGCTGGTGGCAGATCACTATGGTATCTTGGATGCTGCTTAGAATGGGTGATTTGAACTGTCCATCTTCGGGTTTGGAAATCATTCCATGCACGCGTAAGACGACTGGAACAAAAAGGAATTCCTTCTCTGGCCATATGTTACTAGTTTTTATTCCTATATTTTTCTGTTTTCGACCAATTGGAAGGGTCGTCATAAACGTAGTATCTCAGATGTCGTTCTAGGCCTATTCGAATCCTCGTGTCACTAAGATCTGCTACGTAGAGGGGTCAATGCACGATAACTCTGTTGAGGTTCAAAGTCCTTATGTTGGCGTGATATGGAACATTGGAGAGTGGGATCTATTTCAGGTATCGTTCTCGTCATTTGACTGTGATTCATAATAACGAGGTCTGCCACCAATAGCCCTTGTGCACTATGCTGTTCGAATTAATTGAGACAAAAGAGAAAAAACAATTTTTTCAAGACCCTTAGCTTTTAATCATTACATTAAATAAAACCGAAAAATCTCTATATTAGTACGAAGTATGTCTTCCTGTAGCAGAAATGGCCTTTTCAACACGTCTCGGTATTGATTCCTCTAGTGTTGCGTACATTTTCTTGGTTTCATCATTATGGAACCACACTTGTATGACACTTTTATAATTAGTTTTTTTGTCATGCAACTCATCTTAGCTAAATGATTCTTGAGAATATGCCATAAGTTTTCAATAGGATTAAGTTCTGGTGAATTTCCAGGCCAATCAAGCATCTTTGTTTTATTTTCCCGCCAAAAAATCTGGAATAATTGCGAAGTGTAACAAGGGGCCAAGTCATGTTGAAATGTTCTGTCAAATGTTTCCATGAATGGAACCATCTACTGCGTAACATTTCTATGTATTTGAGATAATTCATCAGAAGTTCATTCTAAGCTTCCAGTGCCATCTGTTGTGAAAAAAATTCCAAAACATCTGTTTAAAGGGTGTTTTACAGTCCATTGGATATGATCTGGTAGCAGAAGTTTCACCATCACTTCTTCTAACTATACTTGATTTGTATCTCTTGACAACTTAATATATTTCATGACAGAAAATCACACCTTCCAGTCATTAACAGTCCATGATAGGCATTTTTTGGTCCATGCTCTAAACGTTTTTTCATAATTTTTTTAGTTTGAAATAGTTTTTTCCTCGGTCTTGTTGCCTTACAGCCAACTTCCATAAGCCTTTTCCGTACAGTTGAGATACTCATTTCAACACCATAACCCAATAAATCCCTTCGAAGGTTTGTGTGTGTGTGATTGTCTTTCTCCGCATTTTATTTTTCTATTTCTTATTAAAATTTTATTAGTTCTTGGAGTAGTTTTCCGTTCCTGCCCACATTTTCACTTTTCTTTTTAAAGGCAATGATCTGAAATCTGGAAATGTTCTTAAATTTCTTGAAACACTTCATATGTCCACGCCATCTGCAGAAGCTATATCACTCACAATCATAGAAGTGTGTTTATTAAGAACGATTATTTTGGAACGCTTCCTCGGAGTAATATCTATCTTTGAACAAGCAAAAGTAACAAGTATTTTACAGAACGCAAAATTATAACGACCAGTTGCCACACTGAAAGGCTCACAACTGACCTACCCATACACTAAAACCAATCAAAGAAGTAAATTTTAGTAGATGTTGATCCTTCACACTACTTCGAGACAAGTATATTTGGTTTTAGGCAGTTCGAGTCATCACTGGTGGTAATTACATACCAACTTAAACAAGAGAAAACGATGTTTGTCTCAATTAATTTGAACACTATAGTAACTTCTGAGTGTAACATTAATCTAGTAATCTTCGACCGTGACTCAAAATTAAGAGGAGAGGACTGTTACTTGTAAACTTATCTTTTAGTGCAGCAGTAATTCATCTGAAATTGGTCTACAAATAGCATTCTGGATTTAGAAATTGGATTACGTATTATTTTGTGATTTTGGTTGACTTTTGGTTACACACTTCGTCATTTTAAATTATTACATAATGAGAACCTTGAGCCTGAATTGATGTTTCATCTTCCAAACTCCTGTACAACTGTAAATGAGGATTTTTTATCGTTTTTTGCTCGATTTTGCTATCCGTGATGTGTGATTGCATCTAACGAGAAGCAGTCTTCATTATTGCACGTGACAACCAAAGATACAACGATTGTGAAATTTGTGACATCAAACCCCTGTAAACAAAAAGGGGAGAGTAAGATACACAATAATTTTGCAAATTACGATTAGAAAAAAATATTATGAAAATAAAGTTAAAATATAAGGTCTGATAGTTTTATAAACCACAAAAGGAAAAATTAACTTTAGAAGCTTATTTCGGGTATTTAATCAAATTGATAGGAGCAAAAACGCAGATTAGCAGATTGGAAATTCCGTCACTTTAAGAGACGGCCCACAAAATATATACCAGCTATAAAGTTACCATAATTGTTACTTTTTCTATTAAATTACTACTGAAATTGGCGATGAGAATGATGGTAAATGATTGCAACTGGCATTATTTCGTTTGATACTGACAGCAACATTTGGCAATTTATCGCCTGCGCCTGGCTAGGGGAACACAGTATCGAAATTAATTTATTATTTATTTTTATGATAAACTAAAGAGCCCCAGGAAAATAATTATGAAATTGATAAAATACTTTCATATAATAAGTTGTTTTTTTATTTAAAAAATTATGAACTTTTATTAAAAGGAGAAAAGAAAGAAAAGACATAATTTTATCAGTATATATTTATTACAATGAATAGAGAAAGAAATTGCTCACTTAAAATAAATGTATCCGAAATTTTTTTTAAAAATTTTAAATATAAAAATGATTTTTTATTTAAAGTGCTGGATCTAGTATAGAACAATCCTGGTGCCAGTAAGCGGGCTATCTCCATTTAGGGATTTCCCATATAACGTCTGGCGGATCCTGCTTTCTAATTTTCATGCAATCTTATCACATTCAGTGTGAACTTTGATTAGATATTGCGTTGTCTCTTTATTATTATTCTTTCTTGGTCCTTTTTTCTGTTCTTCGAATAATAAGCATGTTTTCTCCTCTTACTTTTAGTCATGTCTTTCTTGTGTTTCCTGTTGCCCCTACCGCCCTAGGAATGAGTTTTGACGATACAATGCTACGCGCGATTTACCATCATCTATGTTTACTCCATTTGTCCGGTAACTCTGTAACCGCTGTACTGATACACTCTGTCTCTCTCTCTCTATATATATATATATATATACTAGCTGTTACCCGCCCGCTTCGCTGGTATTTCATGATGTTTATAATTTTTTACTGCTTATGTATAAATTATTGATATCTAAGTCCTAGCATTAAGAATTCGATTGTATTGAAAAATACATTTAGACCTGTAACTGTCACCTCTTGATAAATAAAAAGGGCAGAACTCATGTAATTTGTATTTTCTAAAAATCTCTAAAATTGAAGTATAGAATGATGTTTGCTCTTTCGTAACCCAAAAACCAAGTGGATTCCCGCAAAACCAATTTTCGCGGTGGATCTCTACTCCGTAAATTGAACATGCAAGCCAAATTTCAAGTCTAAATCAAACAGAAAAAAAAACAAAAGTTTTACTATCAATATCCCCGTAATCCCGTGTTGAGAGCCGTTTTCCAAAATAACCTCTCTTAGCGGATTTCAATTCAACAAAAGAAAAATGCAAACCAAATTTCATTATTATAGTCCTTGTAGCTCGAAAAAAGGATTTTTTTTGTGTCAATACGTCCCAGTAACCCCTGCACCCCTCCGCAGAACTTGATTTACTTAAAATACATTCTTAGTGCATCCCTATTCAACAAAAGAAACATGCTTAAAAATTTCAAGTATATGGGTCTAACAATTAAAAACAGGAATATTTTTCTGTAACTCCTCTTAACCCCTCGCAACCATTCTTAGAGGTCAATTTTCGTTTTACTCTTTGTTAGAGGAATTATACTCCATGAAAGGAACATGCCTACCAATTTTCAAGCAGGATGATCAAATAGTTTTAAAATGGAAATATTTATCGATTACGCCTCTTAATCTCCCGAAATTAAACATGTTAGTTGATATTCGCAAAACCCATTTTGTAGCGGTTCTCTACGAAAGGAATCTGCTTATCAAATTTCAAGACTGTACGTCTAATAGTTTAAAAATGGGGATAATTATCTATAACGCCACTTGAGCCTCCGCAACGCCACTTCGGTGTCTGTTTTCACAAAACCCATTTTGTAGGGAATTGCACTCTATGAAAGGAATCTGCTTAGCAAAATTTGTGCGTACAATAAATTAAAAATGCAAAAAAAATTATCAATAACGCCTCTTGAACCCCCGCAACGCCACCTAGGGGTCTATTTTCACAAAACACATTTTCTAGTGTATCTCTATCCTATGAAAGGAATCTGCTCACCAAATTTCAAGACTGTGCGTCTAATAGTTTAAAAATAGAAATAATTACTTATATCTGCCCTTAACCCCCGCAACACCCCTTGGGGGTAAATTTTCCCAAACCCGTTTTGTAACGGATATTTACTCCATGAAAGAAACATTCCTACGAATTTTCAAACAGGTAGGTCAATTAGTTTAAAAACGAAAATATTTATCTATTACGCCACTTAATCCCCCGCAACGCCACTTAGAGGTCTGTTTTCCCAAAACCTTCTTATAGCTTATCTCTACTCTACGAAAGAAATCTTTTTTTCAAATATAAAGACTGTGCGTCTAATAGTTTAAAAATGGAAATAATTATCTATAACGCCCCTTAAGTCCCGCAACGCCACTTGGGGGCAATTTTTACGAAACCCATTTTGTAGCGTATCTCTACCCTATGAGAGGAATCTGCTTAACCAGAAATCCATGCTTAAGAGAAACTTACCTACCAATTTTCAAGCAGGTAGGTGAAGTAGTTTAAAAACGGATATATTTATCTATTACGCCCTTAATCCCCGCAACGCCACTTAGAAGTCTGTTTTCACAAAACCCGTTTTGTAACTGATCATTATTCTACGAAAGGAACCTATTTATATATCAAATTTAAAGACAGTGCTTCAAATAGTTTAAAAATGAAAATAATTATCATAAGCCCCTAAGCCCCTGCAACGCTCTAGGGGGACGATTTTCACCAAACTCATTTTGTAGCGGATCTCTACTGTATGAAAGGAATCTGCTAACCCAATTTCAAAACTGTACATTGATTAGTTTAAACATGGAAACAATTATTTATAATGCCCCTTAACCCCCGTAACGCTCTTGCGTTTCGTATTTCGGAAAATCCGTTCTTAGCTGATGTCTACTCTATGAAAGGAACATGTCTACCAAATTTTAAGTCTGTAGGCTGAATAGTTCCAGAGATATCGTGATTAGTCAGTCAGTCAGTCAGTGAGTGAGTCGCTTTTCTCCTTTATATATATAGATATAAGAAAAAATAATTATCATAGGTTTCTATTTAGATTTTTCTTCCAAATTTTATTTTAGTTTTTTTATCTACTTACAATATTCAATAAACTCGTAGATTCAACTTCGGAGAAATGTTTTAGATACCATTTTCTTTCCTTCGGTTTAAACAACAAAAACATTTTAGGTTCAGTTTATCTTATGCATCAACTGAATAAATTGGGTATAATACTTTCACAAACATGAAAAAGATTAGACGTTGTAATGTAAATAAAATACAAAAAAAAAATTCAGCATATAAAATTTTGAAAGGGAAGTTTTAATGATTGAATTGAATCTAACTTTGATTCATTCATAAAAGAATATTTTCAATTATAAAGAGTTCATATTTATTTTTCCAAATCAACAAAAGATCATCAATTGTAGTATATTTTTTCAATTAAATTTTAGCTATTTATATCAAAAATAGTTTTAGCCTAATTATATAATAGTAAACTATTATTTTAGAAGCCTTTTTTAACATAAATTAATTTTAATGAATTCTATTTATTTTACAAATTTTATTCCAGCACGATTTTGCTTGAATAAAAAAGTTATAAAATCTTTTTTCGGTACACAATATGTAAGATCTTAAAATTTTACAACACAGCACGTCATAGAAACGTAAATTATCGTTTGGGTTTTTTTTATATCAACATTTAACAAAACATTTCTTAAAAAAAGTAGTTTTTGTCGTCGCACAAACCATCTGATGTAGATTACGTGCAAAGGTCAAATAAATGTAATAAAAGTACAGTAGCATTGGTCTTCTAATAGTTTGCTCAAAGATACTTAGAACAGAAAATAATCCCTTTTATCACAGAAGGCAGATATTTATATATTTCTTATTATCTATTGGCAACAGGAAAATTATAGCAGAAAGTATTACATTCGCCTGATTATAGACAAGATTAGGATCGGTAAAAATAGTAAGGCAAGAGAAAAAGTTGACAAGCGAGTAATGTTGTTAACAGCGTGTCACAGTTAGCACCTAGCTACATTTCTTTATGACTTCTTTGAGGTTCATACTCCTTTAATAACGGTTATTAAGATGGAAGGGATAAAGAATGAAATGTGGCTATCTGATAATAGGTATTATGCATTCTGAAATTTATTTTGGGAATGGGAGAGTTGATGAATTTGGCATTTTCCTATTCGAAATCATTTAGCTAATTCAAGAGATTGTTCAGTTATTGACACTTTCACGAAAGAAGTATAAGCCACAGAAATTATAGGTACATTTTAGTTCTAGTTTATAGTATAAGCATTTTTAACCACAATAGGAAATCATTATTTTATTTATTGGCTTTTTTATATTGATTTGAATTCACCATTTCTCGAAATTACTCTTTATGTTGTAAAATTCACTTCTCAGAAGGAGTACTTCCTTTTGTATCACTTACGTATTTAATCACAAAATGTCATTTTTCATTTTTTGTTTTGTTTGAGGTACAGTAAGACCCCGCTTAACGCTGTTTCGTTTTTCGGTTTAACGCTCTTTTATTTGAATTGTGGGATTCCCCAAAATTGCACGCATGCAATTTGCTTAGTGCGTGCAATTTCGGGGAACCCACAATGCAAATAAAAGAGCGTTAAACCAAAACAGAGCTAAGCGAAACAGCGTTAAGCGGGGTCTTAATGTATTCGAATACGCTGAAATGACCAATTTTGATCAAAACACATAATTTTAGTTTTTTATTTTATTTAATTTTATTGAATATTTGCTCTATTCTGAATAAAGTAATCTCTTGGCTTTATAAAACATATGTAAGACATATGCATATCATCTATAAAAGCCAGTAACAGCCTCTGGATTGAAGTAATCCTTTTGTTCCAGTGGTATGTTACATGCTTACGGAACCAAAGGTAACGGCTTCTGTCCTGCCGGATGCGCACCCCTTCATTGGTGACTCTGACTGATATTAAGAAAAAGATAACCTACTGAACTGTCATGGCGCCATCTACCCGGTAAAAGAGCAGCCAAAAACTCGTCAGACTGACTTGATGAAGTCAAACAAACTCGTCAGACTGACTTGATGAAGTCAAACAAACTCGTCAGACTCACTTGACGCAGCTAAGCAAACTCGTCAGACTCACGTGACGCAACTCCTCCAGTCAACAGCAACAACTCACACGCTCTCCATTTCAACTGTTTCGTTCGTTCGCCTATCCACCGACTCACTTGTGGGGGAGTGTGCAGTGGTATCATCTTTTTAACCAGCAAAAGCTTCCGGACTGAAGTGATAATTTTGGTCCTGTGGTATGTTAGCTGCTTACGGCACCAAAGGTACCAGGTCCTGTCCTCTGGATAAGCGCACCACCTCACAGCATTATTGTGCTTCTACGTCACCTAGAGGTCAAATTACAAAGAATTACATAAAGTTAGAAAAATCGAGGGTCTTTTATATATATATATATAATTTACCACACCAGTGGGGGAAGGGGCAGTAAAGTTATTCGAAATCTATCATGACAAGTCTAATAACTAAAAATATTATAAATGTATTTGTGGGGAAAATTTTTGAACCTGATTTTTATATTATTCTCTAGGGAAAGTATTGAAATAATTTTTACTGTATGAATATTTTTTTTAATTCATGGTTTGTTGTTTCAATAATATGTCACATTTCTAATAATGTTTATTCGAACATTTCTAAAATTTTAATACTTTAATAAAACATTGGAATTTTAGTAAATTCTTTAGATTAATGCGTACAGTTTGTTTTAGTAATTCTTCTATGTGTATATGAGCTTATTATTTTTCTCTAAGTGATTTAAGGAACTTTTTATAAATTGCTAAAATTGAACTTATAATTTAGATTTTTGTAAAATTTAAATAATTTATTTTAAATATTACTGGTAAAGTATTAATATTTATTGGTATTGATCCTAAAAAAGTATTTATAATGTTTTAGTACACTATATATATATATATGTGTGTAGACATATTTTAAAACAATACTCTGAGTGCGTTTGAATACCTTAAAATTTGAGTAGCTTCTAATTAATTAAAAAAGTAAGCCCTACAAGTAGCACTATGTGGTTATAGTTTTCATTAATACTCTATCATTTAAGATTAAATTCTCTTTTCATGCGTATAAATGCATCACAGAACAAAAGTATGACAAAGTGAAAAGAGTTTAATTCTCTGATAAATAAAATAAAAAAACACTCGTTAATAGATGATAATAATAAATAAACGTGCTTTGCGATAATTTAATAATTTTTTCTACATTTTAGGAGAAAATAGACTTTTTTAGCATTGACTAAATATATGGTATTTTTCAGTATAGCTAATGTTGATTTATGAGATCTGTAGAAATATCTGAAAATCTGACAAAAAGATCTCGAATTTGGGCAGCAAATATAATAAATACAAAAATATCACAAAAACAGTTTGAAAAATGTGTAGGATGACCAATTAAAGTCTGTGCAATAAGTTAACATCTTGGTCGTAGAATGTTTAATATATCCTTAAAAATGAAGATCTTTTAAGCTGTTTCATATCTAAAAAATGAAAAGGCTAATATTAATTAATTAATATAGAGGAAGTTCTTTTAAAAAAATATTACATTGCTTTTAGTGTGGCTTACCAAAATTTATTGCTGATTAACCTGTATCATTAAGTATTTAGTGTTCCGTATTTTAAGCAATTTTAAAGCTCAATAGTAAACTTCAAACATATTTGAAAATTCTATTGTATTATTTTAATTTAAGTTCCTGAGCCACCACCAACTTCTATGGAACTTTTATTGTGCAACATCATAGTTTTGAAGTTTTCAACATCAAACTATTTTAATATCCGACTTCAAGGAAATAATTTTTCTTCTGAATATAAAAACCACATTATAAATGTTACAAGCAAGTAGCCATTTATTAATATCTACGCATTAAAATATCATAATGATAAGTATTAAAAATTACTGAAATATTCTCTGCACATTAAAAGACCGTATTTACTGGAATCTAAGCCGCACCCCTCAATTCTCTACAGGTTTTTGAGAAGAAATGAAATATTGTGTAAAAAGTTCATTAATAAAAAATTTAAAATGCAAAAATTATATTGTTTTGCTTACAAAATCAACGTAGGCGTTATTTCATCAATGTCAATTTTTCAGTGGCCGTTGCTCCGTTTCCTTTTTTTCCCCTTCTTTTTTCTGCATATAATATTGCCCCCCTTTTCATACTTGCGTCATAGTGAACTCTTATTGATGCTCTTACCGATATCTTTGATATTTAGGGGATTAAAAGAAAGAATATACAAAAAACGAACAGACAACGATGTTTGGGATAGAATCAATACTGGAGATAAACTGCGAATTGGGATAAGTTATTGATGTAAGAGGCCAGGATGGACTGGGTTACGTTTTTCCTTTTGAAAAGGGTAAACACCGAATTTCTCTCATCCAACAAATATTTTTGCCTTCGATTCTAAGCCGCACCCGATTTTCAGTAGCATTAACATAGGAGAAATAATGGGGCTTAGATTCTAGTAAATATGGTAACGGAATTGAATCTCGTTTTTTTTTTTTATTTGGAAACTTTGAAATTATAAATAGACAACTAATATTTTTTCTATTTTTTCCTTCTTTGTAGTCTTGCTTGATTGAAAATATATTAATTACGTTATTTTTTACCTGATGCTTTTGAATAATACGTAGGCAAAATTTTTGTCATTGTTTTAAATTACAGCATGAAAATAACACGCATATTATCTGTTTATCATATTCGGTTCTTAGAATTTATTTTATTTTTAGATTCAGAGAGGCATTCTGAACTATATAAATAGAAGGGTTTTTTTCTATCACAATCTATCACACAAACAGTGAAAAATTTGAACCAAATATATGTACAAAGTTATGCTCAGTAAAATCTATTCTAAAAACAATCAATTGCAATGATTGAAATATATACTAAATACTTTTTATTGAACCTAGCCACATATTGAAATACAGCAAATGAAATAAATTCTTGTTTAGTTTGCTTGGTAACTATGACATTTTTAGAATAAGAAGTATAATTTAAAAGTCTGAAATTGAATTTATACAAATAAAAAAGAGACATTACAACAATAAAGTTACAATTTACAACTTTAATTCACGACTTTTTTTTTTAAAAAAAAGTACTTCCTTTAAATTTTATTTATTACATTTTTATTTTAATTACCATAACACCATAAACGGTAGTGCGCTCGCAACATTTAGACCTATTTTTTCTCCTTTTATTCTACTTTTGACATTTTGAGCTCAGAAAACCAAGAGAGTGAGAAGAAAATTTACAATCAACACAATCCTCTAACGTAATTGTTAAAAACTACCCCCGAACACACACACGAGACCAGCATTTAGAAAAGAATTGGATTGAATTACAAGAGTTACTAGGCTTAGGAAATCACACATCGTAAACATTCAAAAAGTAGCACGGCGACGAATTACCTAAGGGTCCTTCACTATTTTCTTTATTATTTATTATTCCTATACTAGTCATGTTGTTAAATCAAAAGTAAGCAAACGCCTACTGATAAACCAAGTTCTACTTTCTGCAATTACGACATCCTAAGCCTTTTTGTTGCTGCTTTTAGGGAACCGAAAGTGGCTTCAGGTAACCACGCCTTTCGCCAGTTATGTCGTTATTTTCACTCCACTCAAATAGCTTTATGTTCTGTCACCTACAATTTGATGGATTGGATAATATGTTGTTTTATATATAAGGCATTCTGCATTGATGTCTAAAATTGGAACTGTAATACCCAGTTAATTTCTTTAATCCATTCTTCTGCGAACTTCATTAAAAAAAACATAAATAGGCGGGATTTGTGTGGTGAGATCAAACCATCGTTCTTCCAGCTGTTAGTATATTGTTCGAAATTTCTTACTTTTTGCCTTCTATTGTCTTCAGTTGTCCAAAGATTCAGTCTGGAGGATTATATGGGAACTAATCTTGCAGACTTTTTACTGAAAAGTCTGCAAACAAAAGTTTTGGCTTCCGTGTTTGGAGAGAATTTGAAATGTTAGCCAGAAAATGAATTCAAAACATTTAACATATAATTTTTTATTTTTTAAATGTTAATATGTTGGATTTGGATTATGACAGCTTATTATTCTCAGCTGTTAAATTGAGGGTAACGGTTGTCTACTTTTTCTATTTTCTTCTTTATCAGTTTGGAAAATGAATTCAAAATTTTATCTGATGATTGATGCTACAGATTTAACAGCTCACTGAAATGTGTAGTTTTTAGAGAAATGAAGAAACTGGTTTCCATGTTTGACAAGAAAGTGAAATGTCGTACACACATCAAACGAATTTAAAACATTTTTCACCAAGATATTCGCATTTTTTAAAAAATTAAATATGTAGGATTTATGTTATAATATATAACTATTGCTCTTCAGTAACTAGCATAGTAATAAACATGTTTTTCTTTTTTCTGGCGTTGATGTCTAAAAGTAGAGAACTGTAATGCCCAGTTGGGTTTTTAAAGCCATTCTGCTTCGAAAAATTCCATTATTTTCCTTTAAAAAAACGAATACGAGGGATTTGTGTTTTGAGCTCCCAGTTATTCTTTCAGCTGTTAGTATATTGTTAGCACAAATTTCCTTCTTTTTTTTTTATCTTCTTCTGTCTAAAGAACCTGTCCGGATGATTATTTGAGAATTAATTTTGCAGACTTTACAAAAAAAGTTTTGTATTTTTTTGATGAAATACGAGATAGGATTAAAAAGTTTCCGGACTGAACCAATGACGTGGAAAATTTTTGCAATACAGTGACTGTGATAACATTTCTGTGTGTTATTACATTCTTCCTCTTTTCTAAAAAAAGTTTGTTCCAAATCGAGTGATAGGTGGCTTGCCAGGGCGTCATATTTTGTAGGCGGATGCATTTAGTCGTCAGAGATTGAAAGAAATTGCGTTTGTTGAGCAGATAAGGAATATTAAATTTTGTGTTCAATCCGGAAAAAGTGCTACGGTGACCACGAAATTTTGAAGCATGTGTAAGGCTGTGATACATTATCACGAAAGCAAGACTTTGACTTCGACGTTTCAGAAAAGGCAGGGAAAGTGCCGAAGACGACAAACGCTCTAGACGTCCGCAGACTTCCCACACCGCTGAAAACATCGAAAAGGTTTCTGCGGCGGTACATAAGAACAGGCATCAAACAATAGAAGAATCAGTTGGAATATCCTCGACCACATGTCAATGGATACTGACTAAGGATCTTAACATGCATAGGGTTTGTCAAAATATCGTTTTTTGCATTTTAAACAAAAACCAATCTGCAGAAGAAGCTAAAAGTGCATTGCAGGCTTAATTAAAGGACATGGCTAAAAGTGGATTCCAGAAATGTTTCGATAGCCTTCACAAGCCCTAGCAAAAGTGTGTTGCTACTGAAAGGTCGTATTTCGAAAAAAGATGCGTTTCAGCAGTTTCATTGGTAATATTTTTAAGTTACAGATTCAGTCCAGGAGTTTTTGAATCCTACTACGTAAGAAAGATTTGGCTACAATATTTGGCAAGAAATTTAAGAATCGCAAAAAAATTAAAACATTCTAGTTTTGAATTTTATTTTTTAAATAGTAAACATGCGGTTTTTGTGTCGAGATAGCTCTTATTATTCTCAGCTGTTAAATTGAATATAATAATTGTCTTCTATTTGCACTTTCTTCATAATCACTCAGGAAAATCAATTCAGAATTCTATTTGATGATTGATATTGCAGGCTTAAGAGTTCACTAAAATGTATTATGCTTTTAGAAAAATGAAAAGTTTTATTATCATATTTAGAAAGAGAGAAATATTTAAATGTTGTTTGCAACAAATTAATTTATATAAAATATTTCACTCCGAAGTTCTTTTTTCTAAAAAAGCATTCAATATACAGAACATATGTTCTCAGTTGCTACACAGTAATAAAAATCGTCTGCCTTTTTTCATCTTGATCAGACCAGAAAAACCAAACAGATGTCAATCTAATAATTAATTAAGCAGATTTAACATTTTCTTAATACAAAGATTATACTCTTTATTAAAGTAGAACAGGTTGATTATCATATTTGACAACACATTATAGCGTTTATGCAACAAATTAATTTAAAGTGTTTTACTTGTTATACTTTAAAATATTAAATAAGCGAGATTTACAACGTGATAACCATCTTTGTTTTTAGCTGTTATGATAGTGGCTAAGAATTTTTTTTTTCATTTTTAGTTTGCCCAGATGTTTATTTGAGAGTTAATTTTACAGTTTTAACACTTAACTTAAAAGTTTTATAACATTTCCTTTGACTAGTATATTTGGTGTTCATTAATCATAAAACAAAAATCAAATAAACATTTAAAACAACAGCGTCATTTACCTCGTTCAATTCTTTTATTATTCTTTTGTACAAATAACAAAACTGTTGCCACTCACAAAAAGACATAATAATTTTTAAGCATCATTATTATCGGAAATAAATAAAATATGCAAGATGACACGTCACTGTTTGAAATTACTTCAGATTTGTGGATTTCAAGCGTACAACATTTGGTAAAAAAATCGAAATGTTAACGTGCTAAATTTAAAGCATTCTCTTTCGAAATTATTACTTTTTAAATAATAAATGTGTGGAATTGGGGTCATAATAGCAATTATTACTCTCAGCTGTTAGCATAACAATAACAATAATCTTTTATATTTTCTGTTTGATTAGTCTGGAAAATCATCCCATCTGTGTTTACTTGGGGATTAATTGCGCAGACACACACACACACACACATACCATTTAATTGAAAAAAATGTTACATTTTCAAAGAAGCAATGGAGTTAGATTATTATTCTTGCTAAAGAGTTTAAATTTTGACGTAGTAAATAAATACAGTCCAAAACTTGAAGAAATTTCAAGTTTTGACATTGAAATAAGCTTTAAATATCGTCATCAGGATCTGATTATGATTCAAAGTTTTATTCGGCTCATTATAGAAAAGCACTATTATTACTCTTTCACAAAAATAGCATAAAAAGAAATGAAAAGGAACAAGTTGTGTCTACAAGTTGACCTCAAATTTTCTTCAATTATATTTTTTCTGAAGGTATTAAAAACAGAACAATATATGTATTATTATCAACTAAACTATGACTCAAAAAATTGAAAAAACTAAAATATATCTCCTTATTAACGGAAAATGTTTTTAAAATGGATGTTTTTTCCAGATTATTTAAAATTATTTGTTTCTGTCTAACGTCTTCTTCCTTTAAAAGACAAAAATCCAGTTCAGAACATTTTTGTTTTTTTCAAACTGTAAAGTATCCCAATTATAGTATAAATTTCTGAAATTTCCAAAGTATTTATTTTACGTTTATATCCCTGAACAATACAGTTAATAATCGAGCAAAAAATATTCATCATAAATAATAAAATATCAATTCAAATATTCAATTTAAAAATATTAAACAAAAAAAATAAAATGTCAGTCAATATATTCCCTTTAAAATATTAAAATTTAATAATATAATATCAATATATTCCATTTAAAAATATTAAACATAAATATGAAAACATCGATTAAAATAACTCATTTGAAAAAACGAAGCAAAAAATTGTTTGGTATTAAAGAACAATATATATATATATATATATATACGAACTGATTCAAATCAAATGAGTACTATTTGTAAAAATATATTGTTCTTTTCTCAAAACACACACACGCGATTGTAAAATCAGAACATGGCGTTAACTTCAAAAAGTTTTTCTCCTTAAAAGACGATTTAAAGTTTGAATTTTAATTTTAAACGTAAAGTTAAGACAATTATAAACAGCATTTTTAAAGAAATATGACAGAATTATTATTCAGCCATTTAGATTGATAAACCTTTTAAGTAATAATATGTTTCTATTTTTGAAATAATTCTACGCTGTTGAAGTGGCATAACTTACCTTAAATGGTATCTCCCACTATACTAACCACTATCACATTCTAACGTGTCAATTTAACATATGTGTGGTTGGAAGCAACAGCAAAAAAACTAACAATTGTGTTGAAACTATCCATAGCTAGTTTGAAGGATTGGGTCACACCACCCATTTCTAAATGACTAGCTCATAATAACTCCAAGTATACCTAATTGACTTTAATTACTATACGGGCTGACAAAGATTAATTAAAGCGTTACGGGTCGTCGTTTATATTATGTAGCTGAATTTCATTTCATTCGTTTCGCTGTTAAGAGTTTTAATAAGGAGAGATGTATCACTAAATCTTTCATCACTTCCTGTTAAACTAATACTTTTCATCAAATCAATCCCTAAGTTGTCACTAGTTATTAAATTTCAGCCGTTTTAATCCATTATATATTGTTCATTATCATATACTTAAAGTGTAATTTATATTTTGATAAATATTTTAAGAGATTCAATAACTGGAAATGTGACTGGAATTAAAATTTTAAGAAATTATGAATTATATAATGTAATCTTAACTGGTAGACAATTGATTTTAATGTTTTGATAGCCACCTAGGGAACTGCTGTTTAACTATTCCTATAAAATTATCCGTTCATCAGCTAATCATTCTTCAATTTTTTTTTAATGTTGTAATTCCCGCCTGCTTTTACCACTAATGAACTTAATTTTAAAAAATATGTCATATCAATGAATAATTTATTCATGATTTATTTCGATTGAAATGTTTTTTTAATAACATAACTACCTTTGTTAAAAAAAAAAAGTGTTCTTTGTGGAACTTTGCTTAGAATAATTATATTGCAATTCAAAGTCTTAAACTAGGGTAACTGTTCAGGGCCTTGTCATATGTGATCGGGGCTTAGTGTTTACTTTATATGAAAAAAATTTAAAGCTTTCTCATTTATGCTTTGTCTTAAGAATATGAAATGCAAATGTTTCTTTTTTTAAAGTCTAGAAAAATTTTCGTTTTTCATCTACCATTTCGACAATGATTTCTTGCATATTGTTAGTGAACAATAAAATTTCCAAGCGTTTACTTAATTAAAAAAATTGGCTGTTTTTAATTATAAAATAAAAAGAATTTTGGATGAAAATTTCATTTAGGAAATTTGAGCAAAGGTGTGATGAAACTTTTTTAAAGCACTTTTAGAATCAGCGTCTCTTATTTTTTGCTCCGAGATTTTTGAAAGATATTTTCCTTTTCAAATAATGACCACGGTAACCTGGTGGTCAAGGTAACGGAGTCATGACCCCGGCATATCCTGAGCTCTAGCCTAGTACCGCTAAAGACCCATCGTGCAGAGGGAGCCGAAGCACGTTAAATATGTAGAGGCTAAAACGTCCTCCCATTAGCGTGGTGTACAAGTTAAGAGAGGGGTTCTAGACCAGGTGTCGTCCTCATCACTTGACAATATTTCAAAATTACGAGGTTCAACGCTTAAGGGCCTCTATTTGCTGAATAGTGAGTAACGTGTTAATATGTACTCATTCCTTTTGAAATTAATGAACTACAAATTCGAGACATTATTCTAAATTTAAAAACCTAAATTTTTCAATACATATATAAAAGTAATAAACAAATTTAAAAAAACCAAAATACTAAGATAGGTTGTAAAAATTTTCCATAAAGATTCAATGAAAATTTAACAAAAATGAAGATTTTAGTATTTCTTTAATGCAATATCTTTTGAGAACATCGATACAGCTTCAGTGATGAAGCTTCGCGATTTAATTTTTTATGTATCGTCTGCTCATGTTTGTAATTATGTTCAATTCATTTTGAAACACATCGTTTGCTTGATACCACTGAACTTGCAAGTGGAATAAATGAATTATATATTCTGTTTGAATATAATAAAGTTGGAGTTCTGTTTTATTGTTTTTACCTTAATTTATTTATACCGGCTTCAACATAACAATACAAACATCTTCCTCAATTTTGTGAAACTTAAATTTAAAGAAAAAATAAAGTGAAATCCATTAAGTTATGCTTTTACGATACTTATTAAGACAACGAAATGAATTATATTGTAGCTAGAAAATTAATATTGTTACGTTGCTCGGGGTCCGAGGACTTTATGTAATCAGTCTCAAAGAGCAAGACAGCTCTTCACAAGAGATGGAAATTTATTATCGAAAATAATCTTTGAAATACAGCATACAGAAGCAATATTTGCAGAATAAATCTCAAAAGGCCTTCACACCTTCTATGGCGCTAAATCACTGTCTAAAATACAAGCATGTTTAAGATTATTTGCAAGCACTCGCTCGCCCTGCTCAACAGCCAAAGTAATCACTAATCGTTGTTCGACTTTTCAAAGGTAAAATCAATACCAACCTGTTTTGGCGAGCGTCTCCCTATATATAGTCTGCACGAATTTTTCTCGAAAGATCCACTTACGTCATCGATCGTGATATTAATAAATTTCTCCAGTAATTTCCAGAATCATCCATATGCTCACCAACTTTCCAACTCGCCAACACTTCGTCAAGTTTCCATTGAATCGACATTAAAATGTAAGGAATGGCATTGCTTGAAAATATTACAATTTAAACGAATGAACATAAAATAAATACAATAGAGGGTAAAATTAACGAATTGCACATCTAGATATATGTTATTTACACTATTTTAAGTATTCATTACACATTAGTAACAATTAGGAACAATATATAATAACAGCACAAAATTAGTAACAATATACAACAACAACACAAAATTAGTAACAATATACAACAACAACACAAAATTAGTAACAATTTATAACAACAACACAAAATTAGTAACAATATACAACAACAACACAAAAATAAAAAAAAAAAAAAAAATTAGTAACAATATATACAACAACACAAAATTAGTAACAATATACAACAACAACACAAAATTAGTAACAATATAAAACAACAACACAAAATAGTAACAATATACAACAACAAAAAATTAGTAACAATATACAACAACAACACAAAATTAGTAACAATATATAACAACAACACAAAATTAGTAACAATATATAACAACACAAAATTAGTAACAATATACAACAACAACACAAAATTAGTAACAATATACAACAACAACAAAACTAGTAACAATATACAACAACACAAAATTAGTAACAATTTATAACAACAACAACACAAAATTAGTAACAATATACAACAACAACACAAAATTAGTAACAATATATTTATGGTGCTAATTAATTGAAACCGACGAACGAAAGAAAGAAACTCAAATGTTTTCCATTTTTCGTGTTTTAATTTCCATTTTCAGTTACATTACGTTAAAGTAGTACAGTTGCAACAAGATACAAAATTGCACAATAATATAACGTATAGAAAAAGAAACAGAAACTATCGTAATATATTGTTCATATAATAATATAATTATATATATAAATTATCGTTTTACATAAAAATATTTATTACTTCGTCCTAAAATTTTTAACTGAAAAAAACTATGAACATTTGTTAAAATAAAAAATAAAAATGAAATTTCAAAATTTTATTTTCTACTGACATATTTAAACGAACTTATTTAAGATGTTCAAAACTACTATATCAGCAATTCTGTTTTCAAAAAATTATTGGAAATAAGGCAAAATTAGCTTTTCTCATCGTGGTACAATTTTACATTATATTTACGTTATCATTAAAAACAAAACCAAATAATAAATAACACTTAACTCATGTTTTCTCGCATATAGGTTTATAAAGTACGCACTTTTAGTATTTCATGCATTTTCATTCAAAAATTTTCATTGCCATAATATTGATCTCATGAATGATTGCCAACATTACATAGTTTTGATTTTACGAGAATAAAATTACACATTTAAAAGAGATGAATCAAATCCAGAAAATTGCATAAGGTATAATTTAAAAGGCTATTATGTATAACAAAGAAATTACAATTAACAAGACAAATTTTTCAAACAGAACTTTTGAAACTAAAAACGCTTTTTTTTTTTTTGAAAATAGTGTTGTGCAATCATTCGTAAATAAAATGTTTGCAGTTCGTTTCAAAACCGTATTCTTTTGACCTGAATGCAGTAATTAACACAAGAAGAGGCAATTCTGAGGGGAAAAGGTAAAAACACAATCCTACTATGTATACATCTTTTTAGAATAAAAGAATATTGACACGGTTTTACGAACTTTTTTTTTTGTGGAAAAAACATCTGTTTTCTTCTCAAAAAAAATATACAACAAAAATGTTAAAATGTGGTACTTCTGTTTTCGTAATGACTGGCAGACGTTGCTTATTAAAATAAATTGTTCTTTTTTTTATTATTCAGTTGTAGATGATTCTTGCAATGTCTAAATCCA
The DNA here is from genome assembly GCA_019973975.1 of Trichonephila clavata. NCBI lineage: Eukaryota > Metazoa > Arthropoda > Arachnida > Araneae > Nephilidae > Trichonephila > Trichonephila clavata. The sequence goes on along the minus strand of BMAO01011149.1, from coordinate 610 downwards.
TGTTATTACAGTTATGTGTACCATTTGCTATATAAAACACTAATTCTTTTTAACAGAAAAATTATATATCTTTTATTAAAAGGAGACAAAAATCTCGCAGTTCCAACATATCCTTCAAAGTTGTTGTTTCATATGTCAATACCGGAAATCAATGAATTTACAATGATTACATTGCCATTTAAATTACTACGGTTAAAATGGCAACATAAAATGCTATCTTAATTCAGTTTTAATTGTACACGGCTAGTTCTCAATCAGATAAATTAAAAGCAAAAAAACTTTTTTAAAAATAAGCTTTTATTTAAATGCACTAAAAAAATTAACTTTTTCTTTAAAAAATGTTTTTATTATCAACTAATAACGCCGTTACACAATTTATATGACATAAAAGCTTGTCGCGACATTTAAGTACTCGTATTTACTTAGTTTGAAAATTTTAAAAGTTAAAATCAATCAGATCAAATTATTTAATTTATTTGTTTAACTACACGGTTAAATCTCGCGACAAGCTTTTATATCATATAAAATGTGTAATGACATTATAAGTTGATAGTAAAAAATTTTTAAAGGGAAAGTTAATTTTTTTTCTTTTTAGCGCATTTAAATGAAA
>BMAO01011148.1:17500-61343 GCA_019973975.1 Trichonephila clavata | reverse complement strand
TATTATAATATATATTAAAAATATACTAAAAAAGTTATATACCTAAGATAACTATCGTCATAATAGAAAAGATTTAGCCACAGAAATACTAAAAGCAAACTCCCAGCCTTAGGAACTAGGAATGCAGGTTTAAACAAAGTTTTCTGGCCAGCCAACCTTCACCTGAATTTGCCAGTATTCTGGGCCATAGGGAAAGCAATAAATTTCTAGAGAAGTTTAACTATATTATAGATAAAACCATAATCTATTAATGTAATACTATAATGTTATAGCCTTTAATAATTACTAAAATATTTAAAATCAAAGCCAAACTAATAGACTTACCATGTGAATACATATTCGCTTCTTATGGACAATAACAGTAACGCATATAATTATTATGTATTGATAAAGTAGCAATATTACTATATATATATATACTTTTAAAATTTCTATATTTTATTTTAAAATTTATAGAAAATAAAAATACCATCCAGACATAAACGATTAATTTTTAATAAAATATATTATTACAAAATTACTTAGCTAGAGGCGCCATCTATCTATAAACTGTATAACTGAAAAAACTTTTTTTTTTATTTAAACGTGTTATATAACTTTTTATAAATTTAAGAGGGTAACTGTGTTCTATACAATGTTTAATAAGTTATTAATATTTAAATATATATTAGATTTATCACTAACTAATACCTTGTTACGATAATTTAATTCAAAATAATATTTCGATATATTGAATGGATAGTTTGAATTCCAGGAAGGAACTTTAAGAAATGTTAAAAATTAAAATCATCTCTTTTATCATAAATATTGCTATGTTAATTTATAGTCCTTAATAATATAATGATACATCCAAGTAATTAGTTTTAACAGGATTATTATTAATTTTAAGAAGCTTTAAATATCCGGATAAAAATTGATATTGGGATTATAATTATTATTTTTAACCAAAAATAATTAGGGTCATCTATGTATCTAAAAATGTAATAATCATTATTAATAATATAATTATTTTCGTAAAAGTGTAAATATAAATTAGCCAAACTATTGCTAGCAGGGCCACCTTGAGGCAAACCTTTGGTTTGTTTGTACAGAGAACCATTAAAATTAATGTAGTTTTCTTTTAGGACAAAATTTATTAGAGTTCTAAATTTTTGTAAATTAATATTAAGGTTATAATTTCTGTGATTATCTAAAATTACCCTAATTACATCATTGATATCAATAGAGTTAAAAAGATCTTCAAAGTCATAACTATGAACTGAATAAGTATTTTTATCTTTAAAAAAATCTATAATTTCTTTACTATTTTTAATTATAGCTTTATTACATTGCTTATTGATGAATTCTTGCAAAATATTGTGCAGCATTTTACCTGCAGCAGTGATATAAGTTTTAAAACCATTTGTTACTGTTCTAAATTTAACAGGATTTTTATGAAATTTAGGTGTTAAAAATATATATGGAAACTTAATCTTATGAATGGAAACATTCAATATATATATATATATATATATATTATATATATATATATATATATGTGTGTGTGTGTGTATTATTGATTCTCCACAAATAAGAGTAACAAAATTTGCCGATAAATTATTATATATCATACAAAAATTAATTTTGCTCCTTTTTTAACATTTTTATAATAAAAAAATATAAGTCACCAAAAATATATAGCTGAAATATTGCTATTTCTGTTTAACATAGCCTTTTCAATAAAATTATTAAAAGTAGTTTTAATAACAAAAGTAGTTAAATGTTGAGGAAGTATTACAGAGTTAGAGAAAATAACTTTTAACGCCACCTTTGAAAAAGTTTTTTTTCGCTTTAACAAAAAGCTTTATTATTATTATTAAAATGCCATTGAAAAGGAAATCGGTATGTTCATAGCCCCCTCCCCCGCCACATCTGTATCTTATAGTTCATTTCATCAGAGAAGTTTTACTTGTAAAAGGAAACAGTCCTGGTATTATATTACATATGTATCTTATGTATTGTTTAAGAATTTTTGTCCCATCTCCGCAAATATTTTTCCGTAACTGGATTAAAATCACCATACCATTTGACTGAATCATGCAAATTAGTATATTATGTATGAATAATTGAATTTTATAGGAAATTATTTTAAAACAAAATATTGTTTCTGTTAAAGCATTTACTTTCAATTTTAAATTACATTATATCAAATAGACACTGCAGTTTTAACGTATCGTGTAAAATAAAACTTACATTAAATTAAATAAATTGAAATCAAATTAACATTGTTACATTTTATATAAATTTGGTTTTAAAACCAATATTAATTTCTATTAGTTAGTGAATGAAAGAAAGGTACTGCTGGGAAGCAGTATGCAAACATATCTACATAATAGTACAGATAAGAAACCAAGAATAAATATTAAAGACATAATTAATAATTAATAAAAATAAGCGAATTAAATATGTAAAGCACTTTCATAAATCGAAGTAAATTTGTGATAATACTTTATAATCCTCTTACCTATACTTGTCATTTTGTATTACCAATTCACACAAATATAGCTATTTTCTTCTTCATTTAAATACGTTTTAAATTAAACTGAATACGAATGATGCGAAATTTATGGAAAAATATTCATTTGTATAGGTTGAACTTATTCTATTACGCAAGCATATATGCAATTTCACTTTTTTTCAGTAATATTTTAAATTTGTGATAATTCTTGAACACACACATATAGTTTTGCATTGCTCTTCATAAAGATGTAACATTATTTATATAGCAGTTAAACCTTGTAATAGTAATATTAGAATATACGATATACATATATTTACATTATTTAATCACTTAATACTTATTTAACTATATTCAATTTTCTGCAATCCTTTGTAAATTTCTTTTCTAAAGCATTGGATAGAATTTTAATTGTTGTTTTGTTTTAAATTTAGTAAGCAAATAACTGCCGTTCATTTCTTCTTAAAGTTAACAATAATTTTATTTCAATATGCTTAAAAAAATACATTTGGGTAAGAAATATTTATATAGTCTTTCGTAATGCTTGCTCTTTTCTCATCATACCAATAGATATTTTAAATTAGTGATCAAGCAATAAAGAGAAATCTAATTTTCACTTACATCATTGTTGGCCATGGCACGTGTTGATAATGTCCGTGCTGACCTTCAGGTAATGGCAAACGTAAATACCAATTCTTTCCACCTTGACCAAAAAAGATTGGGCCCTGGAGATCTACCCAACCTTTCCTGCTAGGTGGACTTTGCTCATATACCTAATGAGAAAATTACAAAAACAAGCCTCGGCGCACAACAGCATATAGTAATTTCATCAAATGATAACAATAAAACGATTTCTCAAAAATGAGTTACAGTTTCTAAAAAATTGCAAACATTACTGAAATAATTTTATCTGGAGAATACATACGTACGTTTACCTAGAAATAAGCTATAATGATCTGTTACCGTGTTTGAAAATAAATATAGTTTATCTATAAAATATAATTTAAGATTAGCTTCTAAATTCAACTTTTTCATAAGTTCCAATCAGAAAACAAAATTTAAAGTAAATATTATATTTTTCTATTATTTTAAATATAAAAATGTGTTGGCCTTTCGAAGAACATAAAATATTTGTAAAAAAAAATCGTCTTAATTCAAGGATTCCCAATGCAACCCAGATGAACCCCTTGGCTCTTTGGAAAATTAAAAATGGTCTACATTGCACCAGAGACCTATTTGGTGTTGACATTGTTTTATGTTTTAAAATACTTTTCAAAGGGTTTGTAATAATAAAGTAAAAACATCCATTCTACCATTTATAAATATATTAGGAGTGATTCACAAGCCTTGTAATGTATGATTCCCACAATTAAGTAGAATAATTTATTATAAAAAATAAAACGTTCATTTCATAAAACACTTTTTCTTCTATTTATGTGTACATAATTTGAGTACAATTGTTTATTTTTAAGTTTTTACTCTTGAGGTTAACTAATTTTTTAAGTTAGTACTATGGCCGAAAAATTAAAGGGATATCTGAGAAGAAAATAATTTTTTAAAAATGTTTCTACGCCAACAAAAGGTTGGGAACCCTTGGAGATTAACTAATTAGTTTCTTCTATTATTCTTTAATTTTAAAAGACAATAATAATTGTCATCAGTTTCATATTAATTCCTTTTTTAAAAAAAAATTTTAAAAACCAAGCATTGTTTTAATTTTATTTTTTCAATGTTGTAAAAATCAAATATATCTATTTTGTCTCATGAATCAATGTAGTGTCTGGCTACTGTTGGCGATGAATTTTTTTTTTTTTTTTGAGAATTTTGCGACATTCTCTGCAACCGCAGATTAGGTTTTTTTTTCGGGGGGGGAAGGTGGTTGACCTTCGAAAAAAATGTTCAGGGAAAAAGATGTCTCTTGGTTTTAGGAGCGCGAAAGCGCTGGACTGAATTTTGTGTAAATGAAGGAAAGTTCCTTTGATTTTAGCAGGACGCACGCACAAGGCTTAGTTTGTTGTACCAAGAAATTATTGTTTCTTGGGATTTGTGTTTAGTGTGGAGGACAGCGTTGGATATTTTTTTTTCTTTCTACATTTACAAAGATAGAATTCTGTTCTTTTCGCACGACGCACTGTGTCTCAAATTAGTGTGAAAAATAATGGAGTAAGGCATTAACAGCAATAAATTTTAAGTATCGCAATTAAATGGAAGTACCCTTAGTACCTTTATTAATTTCACTATTACTTGTCAAAAATTTATTCATTTAAGTAGATTACAAATATAACAACATTTATAAATTTTATTTTACAGCCTGTGAAATTGTTGTTGTATGTAACTGCATTAATAATAGAATGTAATGAGATATTTCAATTATATATTTTAAATAATAATCATTCTGTACAAAACATAGTGTAAGAAAACTTAACCTCCCTCATCTACTCTTTTATTTTCAAATATAACTTTAAATTAATCTTTGCCCCTTTTTATTTGCTGAACTCATTATGTTTTTAGTTTTCATTATTAAATCCCATCTTTTAAAATTGTTTTACGTAGTTATTTTTTCTCCCTCTTGTTCCTGACTAATTACACTAGGCAACATCAAAATTGTTTAGGGCTCAAAAATAGTTTATTATGAAGTATTTTGTTCAGCTAAATACGAAAATCATCATAAAAACTTCAGATTATCTCTTGTTTTAGGAATCAGAAATCGCTATTCGTAAATAACTCTATTTTTCCTCATCTTTACTTTCTGTGTATAATCTTTTTGATGTTCATTTGAGCGGGTAGATGGAAGCTCTTGCCTCGGGAACGATTTTTATTTCAACAAAAGGCGTGTAACCACGCTACCTTTCTTCAGGTGTGTTTTGAGTCTATCCTAGAGCATCAGTAGAACAAAGAACAGGCAATAGAGCACGATGCAAGTGATATTCAAGGTTTTTCGTTTTACAACTCAAGGCAAATCAATTCAAATATATTTAGGTCTCAAAATTAAGTGTGGTATAAAGATTTTTAGACAGCAAAAAGGATGAGAACTATCAACAGTTGGTGAAAGAACACTTACAAAATTTTCGTGACCCGGGATGCAATATGTCTCTAAAGATCCATTTTTCACATTCCCATCTTGACTTTTTCCCTAAAACCTGTGGGACTGTTAGCGATGTGAACACCGTGAAAGATTCATCAATATATCTCAGCAATGGAACGTAGATATTAGGTCGTCGGGATGAATCAATGCTCTAAAACTACTGCTGGACAAGGATAACTCCGGATACTCGGGCTTCGATATATAAGAGGCAATTTAAAATGAAATGTTTACAGTAAATAAACTAAAATATACTACTGATTTCTGATTATGGTTTCTAGAAACATGACTTATTGTACGGTTTGTATCAGTAAAGTTTTGCTCTTCGAATTGACCAATAAATTGATGGATGGGCTGTGGTATATCTTAAAACAAGAGCTAATAAATAAATTTCATTTATATATTCGTTTTTTTTTCAACCCAAAATTAGTAAGAATAGGCTATTTAAAACTAGGAAACTGACAAAAAGTAGTTTTTTGGTGACTAGTGTTATCAACCCACCGTTGCAAACTGAATGAGTTCTTATATAAACTAACAATTCAAATACAAATAAATAAAGATTCGAAATATCTACGATACTATAAGTAATGTTAGTTCAACTTTATTAGTTACTTACCACGACGCAATACCAAAGCTCTCCCGCGCATTGTGTGACGACCGAGAAATTCTGCGATCTAGCCAACCATATGACGGCTAAGCTTTGGTTGTCTATCCATTGCACGGACGTGAAATAATGGTCCCTATGACGAAAAAGGAAAACGGAAGAGCGCATGAAATGATAACCTGTAGGGATCTACATCTCTCGATAATGAATGCAGAGGCAATAATATACCATAAGGTTTTTGCACATGCTGGGCCTACGCAGATCGAAGGAGAAAAGTAATAAATTGACTACTACCAAGCAAAATGGGATGAAAATAAAGAAACAAGATGTACGAGAAATAAATAAATTATTCCACAGTAATTAAATGAAGTATTTATTAATAATCTAGAGGAAATGTTTAGTTAAATGTAGATCATGGGTCGGTAGCCTTTTAGCTGCGGCGAACCAAACCAATCTACCAATATAAGTCAATGTGCCGCACAGTAGGATATTTTTGAAATAATTCGATTCCCGTAACAATGCATTCAGGCCAATAATAAATAAAGGTCAATAATATATATTTACAGTTTTATTATATATTACTTTTGCATCATTTAAGTATATTTCTTAATAAAAAATAAACAGCTTAAAATATAACTATTTCTTCAACACAAATAAAAAGAATTAAAATAATATGTTTATTATGTATTTTTAAACATATACATTAAAATAAGAAATAGTTATGTTATGTGTTTTAAACATAGTTATTAAAGTAAGTAATATATAACATAAAATATAAATATTTATCTTCATTATAGTTAAATAAAAAGATAAATTAAAATTTTAATGCTAACCGTACTTGCACTGTTCTACTTTCAAATCGCAAAATCAGGGGGATACTGAGTGACTTTCAGTTTGACATGATTCTAAGCATTAATTGTTTAACAATTTCGTTGTAAACTCAAAATGTTTTTCATATGAGGAAAGAGTTTTTCTTTAAATACGTGGAACCAAAAGCGGAAAGAAGAGTCGCCATTTTCTCTTTGCAAACAATTAAATCTCTCCAGAAACGCGTCCAATAATTTACAAAATAGCTGTAACTTTTTCTTTTGAGTTATCCTTCAGATGTTTTCATAATACCGTAAATTTCCATAATTCTGAAGAAGTTTGTCAAATAAGGTCCATTACAAATTTATCCATTCCACCACTCAGACTTCAAGTGGAATTCGAAGTGTCAAAGAAAAAATCCCACTCCCATCCCAAGATCATGGAGTGGAGGAGGATTCCGGGAAAAACACTGAAGAGAATGGTTGTGTTGCCTCCTCCCTCACAAATAACATATTCTGAACTAACTACCCCACTCTTCTTATATTCTAACATATTCTGAGTAACTTCAATGTAAAAGAAAAAACTGTAATAAATAACAGTGACGTAAATAAGCCAAATATTTAATTTCCTAACTCTCACGCTACCATTAATTTTGTCAAACGTCACAATATATATTGAGTTAAAAAATATATTAAAAATTTTAAATGCTTTAGTGTCTTACGAACTGTCTCTTTTAAATTTTACATTTATGTTCTTTCAAATATCCTAAGGCGTTGTTGTTACAAAAATAATTTAAACATATTTGTACGTTTCAGTTATTACTTGTTATTCTTTTATTATTCTTAGTCTTCTTAATAATTCATGTTTCTTACTAAATGTGATTCCTTGATTTATATTTTCGATAGTGCTTAATTGTTTAGTTATATTTGTTGTATGCTGTTTTACACTTACAACAAATTTAGAAATAATTAACTGTTGTTATGTTCCGATTACGAAAGTGTGTGTGTGATTTATGTTTATATTTTAAAGATGTAATAATTTACAGAAATAGATAATTAAAAGCTGCTTCTGAATAAATTGTTTCATTTAACTGATGATAATATTACTGGGAATTAGAAATCTTTAGATATGCTGTAAAAAATTAAGTCCCCTGGAATTAAAATGACTTAGAATATTAAAAATATATCTTTAGGTTTTGTGTTGTAAATGGTATTCATGGTAAAAAGGTCAATTTTTCAATTTAAAATTTAAGTCCCTTAGAATTAAAATGACTTAGTATGTTAAAAATACATCTTTATGTTTTGTGCCTTAAATGGTGTTCAAGGTAAACAGGTAAAATTTTTCTTTCAAAGTTTCATTCAATATTTTTTACATATACAGAAAATTGTACGTACTTTATGGAAACGATTTTCATAGTTAATTTTTATCTCTAGGGCGATTTGCTTCTATCTAATAACCATAGCTCTAGCTCGAATTTTCCGTGAAAGTAAATTTTTCGTAATATTGTCAGGCCAGTTTGACTCCAATCCTCTTGAACAGTTTTCCAAACTCCGATCAGTGCTCTTGAATGCCCTTTTCCTAAGGCTCGTTTTATTAAACCGAAAGCAAATAAGTCCATTGTAGAAGATTCAGTTTATTTTACAGGTATTTCATCAAATGGGATATACTTTATTACTATTTATGATTCTTTCTTTGCTAAATAAGCGGCAGTTGACTTAGATATGGGATTAAAGGCTTTTTCCATAAGAAGGTCAAATTTATGAATGTCCTTTCAATGTAAGACTGCAATTTCTTCATAAAAAATTGGTTCTAAGATATTCTGCGGATTGTAGAATAAATTAATTTTGGCTTTACTTGGCGCTTTTTTTATTTTTAGTTTGCCGTGGTAGAGCAATATCCGGTAACTATCATGAAACGATTTGGCAACTTTTCTGTACACTGACAAAGCATTTTCGTAATGTCATTCCCGTCAGTTGAGCAACAGAAAATTGATTTGCTTATATTACAGTCATGTAAATATACCAATGTCACACAAATTTCCATTTTACAGCAGCTAGACGTTTATCATATAATTTTCATCACTTTTTTTTCTTTCAGCAATATGTTTTTGCAAAAGCAGATGAACTTAAGGTTAAAACATGTTGTTTAACTTTAAATTTTAAGGTATGATTCTACTTACAGTGCCAGAAGTCAGTTCTTGTCCTATGCAATGAATCTTTGAGACATCGGATTTTCTTCTAGGATCAGAGACTTCAGTTTCATGACAGTTGCCTGAGTTCCAGCAGTTTTAGAATGACGTTTCGTGGTAAAGTTTTCATTTTATGATCAGCTAGACGATTTTTTTCCCTTTCAAATTTAATATATATTATAAATACCTTTTTGGAAGTGCAATGACCGAGAATTTTACACCACTTTATAATTTTTGATACAAATATTTCTCCTCGAAAACCGCAATTACATACCTTTGAACCATCTACCAATTTTATGAACCATTTTCAAAATAAATCTTTTATTTTAAATTCTAATCAAAAGAAAACATTAGCATATGATTATTCTAAAGTTGTTAAAACTTCATCTCTAAGTTCAAAAGAGAAAATAAATTACAAAACCGTTTCCATGAAGTGCGAACGACCTTCTGTATAACAAATGATATTTTGTTTTGATAAATTGAACTTTACTTTAAAAAATGTTCTGCATTTAATTTATTTATTTCAAATAATAGGAAATAAAAACTGTAATGTTACAGTTTTTCGTGTAACACTTGTAAGTGAAAAACATTTACTTAAAAAAATATTTACTGAACTGTACTTTAACACAAAAAATTAAATAATCTCAAAGGAGAGAATTCAGTTTTATAATTAACTTTTGGAATGCATTATCATCTGAAAAATTATTTACTTTTCAAAGAAGATTTGATATGAATAAATTAAGTACATTTTTTCTATCTCATTCATTTTTAATATTCTATTATTTATTTAATTCTAACATCAACGTTTTTAAAACATAAATATTCATGCCATAAATTGCTGTTGAAAAGCGCCAAACGTGGATTTGAATATTTCTAGCTATTAATTATTTTGCATACTAAATATCCTAGGAACTTCTCATTTCGCAGATATTGTTACGGTCGTTGTAAAAAAATAGAAATTAAAATATATGTTAGCTTATTTATTTGCTTCTTTTATTGAACTTGAGCAATTGCGTAAAGAGAAAGGATGTGACTAAAAACATAGGTTATATTGCAATAAACAGTTTTAGAATAATAATAAAAAATATACCGTAAATGCTAAGATTTGGAATAATACGTATTACACATGTAATGTTCTGTACATTGTGAAAAAAATTAAATTCTGGATATTTTCAATTGGGTATCATAACAATACTTGATTAACAGTATGTTTATCGCGATAAAATGCGTCTTTATGTAATAAGTTGTAGGAAATCATGACTGCGCATAGACTCTTGTGATTTCATTTACACATAACTGATTGTATGGAATGTGTTGATTCAATGAGCTGATAAAATATATTGAAGCAAAGTAGGAGCAGTAGTTTTTAGATTTCAAGCAATGTAGTAAAACACTGTTGCATGCAGTGAATAACTATTGTGTTTCAATTTTATAATTGATTCGATTATATTAAAAGTAATACAATAACTAAATTATGTTTTATGACAATGTAGTCATTAATTGCTTTTGCCTTCTCATCACAAATAATACGATAAATAATTGCTGCAGAATACGCTAACACTGCAGAATGCTTTCAATGTGTTTTCAGATAATTTAGTAAAAATTACTGCGGCTGAAGTCGAAACACTTTAGAAAAACATTCATTATCTAACTTATACCACTGATTCTTATCTAGTTACATGCACGCTTAAAATAGTTGTAATGGAGCTAAGGCATACTCAAACAATATTATACATCATCGGTTTATTTATTTTGCCGTGATATTTTTCTTTTAAAAATACTCTCTATTTTTTTTCCATTACAAGCCATGCATATATCATAAAAAAAATTACTCAAGAGGATTTGACTATAAAATGTTTTATGTTGCCAATTACTAAATATTAAACTTATAGTTAAAAATGAAGAATATACACCTTACATTTTCGAATATAAGTCGATCCATGGAAAAGCCGAAAAAACGGGCTTTTTTCTTCAAAAATTAATCCAAAATTTAAAATTCCCATGTAAGAAAAATTTTTTCATAAAAATTCTTTTAAAAAATTACCTGATTTTAAAACTGGCTTCATGAAGTTGAAAATGCTTCTAAGCCGGTAAAACGGGATGTATAGTTCCCAATTAAATTACAGTAAAGCAAAACGCTAGACGCCAACGAAGTCTAATATTATTTTTGATTGCTCTATCTGAAACAGGCACATTTTTCCCATTCGTTTATATTGTACATAAGAAAAAGCATATACTTACGGCAAGAAAAATTTGTATACGTCTTATGTAAAACTACTATTGATCACGTTTACAGAAAACTAGCATCATTGCTACTGGGCATTTCTTTCTTAATGTACAACAAGTCAAAAAGTAGAGTGCAAAAAAAAATATTGAATTAAGTAAATGACAAAAAAAAATCAAAAAAGTCTTTTAGTCTAAGGAAAAATTCGTCGATTGAACATATGCATTCAGATATCCCGATGAATGAATTTGCATTTTACAATTTACTTGGAAACTTGGATTCTGACACCGGATTTGAGGAATTTCTTTTCCTTTTGAGTAAAGTTTGCAGTCAAAACACTTAAAATGTTAAAAAAAATTAAAATCACCTGCGCATGATTAACGGAAAAGGTAAGGAAAAAATCGTTTTTCTGAAACTACAATTTTTTTTCTCGATAAGAGCGGATACGTACATAAGCCGATCTCATTATTTTAGCTTTTTGGTACCAAAATTATCGGCTTGTGCACGGAATTATACGATAGCTCATGATCGGTCGATTGGATCAGGAGCAGTATCATGAACATCATTTGATTTTATATTACCTTTTCCTTAGAAAATACTCTTGGATGCATAAAGAAAGAAAAAGAGAAAAAAATTAAAAGAAATGCGATATCAAAAAGTGTGGTGAGGGGAGTGAATAAAAGCGAAGCAAAATGCTCGTGACCACAAACCACACATGCACTAACTGGTCTTGCATTTCGCGGGGCGGCTTTACGTCTCTCTGAAGGAGGTTGAAAGGGTTGTGCAAGTCCACCACCCACAGGAAAGTGGAAGGATTTTCTCCTCCTGGCTGCAAAAAATAAAAAGTAGAGACATTTCAAATTAAGATCAACAAATTAGTCTCGGGTCTGTTTCCATAAAATAGATTTCTTATGGCAATATTTAATACACACTGGCTTATTATATACCTAAAACCAATCAATGTCTTATATTAAATATAATAAGATTAATTATTATTTTTGTTTTTTATCTGTATGATCATACATTTATTTCTAAGGTAATTGAAATACGTTTTTTAAATCATTCAAACTTAAAAGCAGAAGTAATATTGCCATATGTTTTGGATGAAGATCATGTACAAAAAAAGTGAAAGAAAGGTCGTGAAGTGCTTATTTTATGGAAACAGTACGTATTGTGAGAAGACAAAATATTTTAATAATAGAAAAATTAAATATAATTTTTTTTATGATCTGTTTTAAATAAAAATTTATAAATTTTATTTTTTTAAACCATTTGATTTTAGTTTTTAAGTTCAAATAATCTTTATTTAAGATGATCAATTAAAAGCCCCTTTTTGATTTTTCCGTGTATTATCCATTTATAATAATTTATTCTGCAAGCTTTGTTACAATATGCCATAAATGATTTACGAGTTTTTCTTGCTAACGTACAAGAGGGATTGATATCCACACACACAAAAATATTTAAATTTTATTAAAAAAAACTTTCCATTTTATACAAGTAATTAATCTCGGAAAAAGGTATTTTTATTTAAAAAAAAATGCTAGTAAAAGCCTACAGACCAAAAATGTTAAAAAATTTTACGAATGAATTAGTTTGATAATTTTTTTCTTACAAATTTGATGACCATTTATATATTATTATTAAAAATGAAACATCACTACATCTTGCAGATATTTTATTAAATATTTTTTAACGAAATAAAAAAACTTTAAACCCACACATACATTATCTTACTTGGATCATTCGTAATAGTCCACCCTCATGATTCCATAACATTTTTAACGTACGAAAAGGTTGTATGTACATTTTCTTTGAATGGGCTTCAAAATAGTATGCATAACTTTGGTCTTTTTCATTTCATTTATTCCTTTCATTTCTAAAGTTTCCTATTCTTGCTTATTTGTTAAACTCCAATGCATTTAAGTAAACAGGATTTTCAAAGTGTAGTATTATTAGTGAATTAACAATATTTGACGAATATTATGCTCTTTAATATGTCTTCTGTCTTTGATCATGGATAAAAAAGTAATGAATTAAAAGTATTTTAGAGTAGAAAATGAATATAATCAAGAAATAAAATGATACTTTTGGTTACATTAAAAGAAAATATTATTACTGCAGAAGTAAAGTTAATATATATATATTTATACTAGTAATTGTTTTCTAGTGCTCTGTGAAAACTACTAAGTTAGCTATTGTAAATGATAAATGTACTATACGATAAGAGATGTCAATTCAAAATTCATTTCCATAGACAAAATAAATACATATAAAAATAGTTATACTTTTTTGATCAAAGCTTTTTTGTACGATATAAAAAAAAATCCGGATGGACAAATATGAATTAATTTTTGTGAAATAATTAGAGCTCTTATTTTACTAGTATTTGATGTTATTTCACAAAAGAATTTCTAAACTTTTGATATCTGAAGATATATAACACAAACTAAGTTATGATTATTAAAAAAATTAAAAAAATTATTTTCTCTTTTAAAAATTAATTTCTTTAAATTATATCTTTAATTTAAAGGAAAAGTAAAGAAAAGCAATTGAATGTCCCTAAAATTAAACCACTGAGAAAAAATCAAATAAAAAATTCAAGTAATTTTATAGTACATGTTTCCGAACTTTAGAAAACACGACGGAACTTTATCACGATTTTCAAAGAAATGAGATTCACTAAACTCTACTTTTTTGCTTCTATAATTCTACTTCCCAGTAAAAACTGCATTTTTACTTCTGAAGATATTTTGTGGAAAGAAAACATGAAAACGAAGAAAAAACCCAGACGATGAATAAACGCTGAGAATTTTCTTCTTTAATCAAATCAATTAAAATAATTAACAATCAGATATATATTTACTCATTTATTCAAATCTTAAAAAATGTGACTAAAATTTCTTTAATAAATTATGTACGACACTCGGGGAAAAATGGAACCAATTCTCAAAATATTTAAATTGGATATACATAATTTTCTGTAATTAAAACATCTTTATTGAAAGAAAAACATTATTTAATGGAAATATTTTCGAAATTTTCCACAAAAAGTTTTTCATTTCTTTCGAATTTCAGAATTTTTTTACGGATTGGAATATGTGTTTCATTATTTTTTTCTCTTATTCATAGCATATGTAACGATTTTTTTTAATTTTTCCGCGTTCACGTTTTACTTTTTTAGTTAAGGTATACAACTACTTTCAAACACTTTTTTTTAAAAAAAAAAAGTGGAAATATGGGGATTTTTTGTAGTTTTTAGAATTTTTTTTTTCAATTTTAGGAAAAATATACCAAAATTAAGAATCTAAAAAGGAATTATTAATACTAAAAGGGAAAAAAATGTGGGTACAAATTGACAAAAAAAAAAAAAAAAAACGCGGCCCATTTTGTACCAAAAGTTTATGAACAGATTTTCAATTTTTCAATTCTGATGTTTTGTTATGTTATTCAATTTTTAAATGGCCTTTAAGAAAAAGAGATATTTTGATTTTTACAAAAACTAGAGCATTATCTTTATAATTACATGAAATTGCTTAAAAAAAAACAGTGGTTATATTCACATACGGGGCTGTAAATTTTGTAATAAAGGAGTGGTAGATAAATTTGAAGGTTAAAACACTTCTACTATTATACAGAGCATACACACAAAATTTCAGTTAATTATTTTCAAAACTTTCTTAGCAATCACTGGCCCCGTTTGAGTATTTAAAAAAACATTTCGAGTAAAATGCGTTTTAAAGTATGACATCTTGCTTAGAGTAATGGCATTTGCTTTTACTAGAAAATTTGTAGTTTTGGTTACATATATAGTGAAGGGAAAAATAATAAATTTAGTATTTTTATAAAGCTAATAAGATGGCCTATAAAATAAATTATTAAAAAAAATGTGTCAATTTTTGGCAAAATTCACAGTTTTAGGGTAGTCGGATATCTTAAATTAATAATTTGTAATTTTTTTCTTATTTTCTATTTTATTTATTTATTTATTTTTGTTCATTTTCACTTTAATTTTATTTAAACTTCATTAATCATTTTGCATTACAATAGAGGTCTAAAGTAATAAAATATGAATTTGAGCTCCAAAAGTAACTTAATATAAAATGTATATCATTCTAAACAAATTATTGAATTCTAAATGAATATGCTTGTAAGAAAACTGTTAAAAAATATTTCATCACCAATGCAGTCCGCATTAGATGCGTTGACAAAATACTGAATAATAAAAAAAAAAAATTATTCTCAGAATTTGTTAGGCTAAATCTATAATTATCACTTGTAAAACTTATGCAGAAATAAATAAAAATTTATAATAAATATTATGCATTGAATGATGATGAACAGTTGTAATGGGTATCAAACGGAATTTATTTATTGATAGGTATACAATGCAAAAAAACATAGGTTTAAAATTTATTTATACAGCAATTCAATATCCAAAACTTTACAAATTATAGAATTTTTATTTTATATTCTTTTAAAAGGAAATACACGTTAAAATATAGAATTTAATAAGTTATTAATTACATTATACTTAAAGAGAGTGAGAGAGTAAGAAAAAGTTATATCCCACACAAAACTTTGAAATACATCTACTTTTTTAAAAAAATTAGCTTATTTTAATGGCATGGAATAACTAAGGTAATATACAATTGCTTTTCATTGTTTGCAATTTAATAATAAATGTTAAGTGAAGTAGTCTGAAAGATTTCCATTAAAATAATTTAAAAAAAGTTAATCATGTATAATACTTTTTTTTAAATAAATAAATTTCTACAGTAATTACGTTTATTTCATAAAAAATATTTTAATATCATTTAAATGGCTGCCTATTCAATAAAAATCCAAACACTTCTTTGTGATTTAATTGAAAAACAACTTAAACTCATCTATTTATTTAGTTTTATAAATAATATAGAATAAACTTATTTGAAAATAGCTAATGAATCATCAACTTTAAGTTTTATTTCTTAAGAGTAAAATGAACTACCGAGGAATTCCAGACCCTCTTTACTAAGAGTAATTAACTAAGTAAATAAATAAGTAAAACTTACCTTTGGATAACGCAGTTGAAACAGCTCTGGGTAAACATGGGTTTCGTTAAAACTTGGAGTCCCGAGCCAATTATAGTAAAATGTTCCCACTTTCGTATCATTGATCGTTGCGAAGCAAAGAAAATTTCCATCAGGAGACCACCAGATGGCGTTGTTACTTCTTAGTATTTCTTCTAAATAAACGGATTGAGAATTTTTGTTTCGGACAGAAATTACAAAGGAAACTAGGAAATGGATATGTTTATGGTGTTATGGTGACTGACTACATTTGCAACCGCTATTTTAAAAAGACCTCTGAATGAACATTTTTAAAAAAAATTTTTGAATGCTTGTTCAAATAGAATATACACACAAAATTGTTTTAAGTATACTATTGCAAGAAAAAAATATTTAAACTCATATTTTTGTTAAAAAATGAAGAAAGAAAGACATATATTCAAAACTGTCTCTTTTTATGAAACATTTTTCTGTAACAATAATATTTTCCCTGTATGTTGCCGTGGCTTCTCTACTAGTGCTTGTGAACTAGGATTTTTGAAATATATAAATTAGAAGTGGATTTATTCATATTTTGATATAATGGAGCAGACAAATTTTAACAAAAAAAAAAATGCTGGTTACTGTTTTAATTGTAACTCTAAAAGTAATGTGAATCTTTCAAATTTTCTAATTCAGATTCTGTACAGAAATCTTGTCTATATATAGGCAAAATATTATTATTATAGAAGAGTTTTCTATAAAAGGAGAATGTTTGGAAAACACATAAATGCAAAACAATTTGCATTTTAAAATGTTTTCCTTGTAATAATATATTCTCAAAAAATTGTATAATTATATTCTAATTTAACTGAAACTAAATATCAAAAAAGTCATTCTTATATAATTTTTTTTTACACTTCAGGTTCTGTAGAAAATTCTTACTCATTTATATAGGAAAATATTATTTTTGAAGTTTTCCATAAAAGAAGAATGTTTGGAAAACACTTCATTGCCAAAAAAATAGCATTTAAATAATAATTTTCTTGTAATAATATATTCTCAGAAAAAATTTATAAGTAAATTCGAATTCAACTGAAACTAAATTTTAAACAACTTATTCATTTATACGCATTATCAAAATCACAGTTCAATACGTAGTCAGTCACTTGAATTACAGAGATAGATATAATTATCTAAAAAGTATTCTTTGTGATTTAATAAAATATTTAATTTTACAATTAAAATGAATATACGTTTAAATATATACACTTTTTTATTTTCGTTTACTATAGTTTAATATCTCTACCATTATTAATTTTTATGTTAGGCGCTTCATGTGTAGTAAAACACTTTATTTTCAAAAAATAGTATAAGATGAAATTGTAACTAAATAAAGTAATAATAATTTTTAAAGAAAATAAAGTGAAATTTTAAAAGTGACACAATTAAGATTTTTAATGTTTTACATTCTGCAGCAGATATAACAATCTAAATTTTCTATACTTTTGTTTTCTAACCAAATACAGTAAAATACGCTTAACGCGAAGAAGTTTTGATGAAATATTGGTTAACACGAAACAATATAACAGTCCCGACCAACTGCTATATACTTACTTCCATGCTTTTTTCTCTTAATACAAAACGAAAATCGTTTAACACGAAACGATTTTTTATCCGTTAATGAACAAAATAAAGAAAACATCAGACACTTAATGGAATGTTTCAGAAAGTTTCTGTATTATTGGACTGCCCTATAGTACCATGTATGTACAGCCCCAATTACGGCAAACAAAGAAATTTTGGAGTTTGATCAAAGCTCAAAAAATATCATTGATGCGGATTCCAATGAAAAAAATAAAATGAATAATGCAGCTCCTATTTACACGTCATCCAAAATGACAAACATCTTGAAAAGTATGCACATTCGAATTAACAACGCACATTCCAATGGTGAAATGAATCATAAATGTTGACGGCATCGAACAATTTCATGCTAAAAGGGACAACGCAAAGAAAATTATCAGATTATTTTCCATATATTAAAAAAAGTTTTGTTTTTCTAAGCACATGGAAATTTTGCATTAAATTTTATTAAGTTTTTGTGAATTTTTTTTTTTAATGATTTTTATAAAATGCATGCATATATACATATCCATGTTCGAAAATGTACTCTAATAAACTGAAATTAAGTATATATGACAGGCCCCAGGCCTGCAGGTTAAATGCGGAGGGCATCATCTCTAAAAAATACTTCTTTATTCCGCTTCAATCATATAAAATCCAACATGGCGGCCCTTTGGTGCGCAACCGAGTAGAAAATAGACAGTATTCGACGAGGAGTCACCAGCTAAGCCTCTTCGAGTATGCGTTCTCCTTCGTCAGCGCTCGCTCCACCTTTGCATAGGCTTATTTACCCACAAATCGTTACGCGATGTTAAAGAGTTCACGCTATTTTTATTTGTTACTCACTTAATTTTGAAGCTAATCTTTTCAAACCTGACATATATATATTATATATATGTATATATATGTATATATATATATATATATATATATATAATATATATATATATATTACACACTACGCAATAAATTTCTAGTTTCAAATAAATCAGAAAAAATAAAAAAACTATAAAAATTTTACTAAATACTAATTAATTCAAAAATACCCAATTAATTTTACTAATAGATATGTGAATAAAGAAATTCTAAATAGTAAGGATTAAATTTCCATAGTTTTAACAGGTTAATATTATAGATTTATTATTCTACCTATATAGCTTTAAATACCCCCGATTTCTAGTTTTAGATAAATTATTTTTTTAAAATTTATTATAACTTTTAAATCATATTATCTTAGAGTCTGTAAAATAATGGTAGTATGTTTACAATTCTTAATTTATTATTTATATTGTTTTCATACTTTTGTTAAGTGCTATTTTTGAGCCATTGCTTTGTTTTAAATTTGATTTGGGTCCAGAATCTGGCAATAACTTGTTTATTGTACTCAGATTTACCGCTGGCTCTGCATTTCTGTATGCAATTTTTAGGTAAGTTACCTTTTCTCATAATGGATTTAGATTTTCTATTCACTTTATTTCCAATAGGTTTTGTTTGGTATTAATAACAGAAAGGGGGAAGGTCGGCTGGCCAAAAAACATGTGCAATCCCACTGTTGTATAGAGAAATTCTTTTAAGAAATTTTTTTTTATTCAAGCTGTCCTAAGTCAGCAATATTGATAATACTGTAGCATCCATTCTTTTATATTTTTATATTTAATTGTGTTATTTCAATTTTTCATATATCCGTTTAAATTCTGTTGTCTGGTTATCTTGCAATTGCAATTCTTTTAAGTATTAATCATGTTAATGCATCTCTCTCTTGTTGAGAAATTTTGATTATATATATTTGTAATATTCTTTATCAAGACATTTTTTACCACTAAAAAAATATTTTATTCTCTTTAGTTTCGAGCTAAACGATTTTCACTGTTCATTATTTTCCTACATGTATTATCAAAGAACTTGATAAAAAATATTTACCTTCATAAAGCCAATCCGGTAATCCATTAAATATAACTGATTCTACACCATTAGTGGTAATAGGTTGGTGCGTTCCATTCACTTCACTAAGGTAATATAAATTGTTTCCAAAAGCATAAACCTAAAAGAGCAATTATAATTTTTCGCTCAATATTGATATGTAAACAAAGCATTTGGATTACACGAATAGAAGTACAATGAATTGGTTCAATAATATTTATGCAAAGACTGAAAATATAACATATTATGTATTCGAGTGCTATGTAAAGTTTACATAATTCAGAAAATATAAACAGGACTCCGAAAATATAAATATTTATATCTGAATAATTTAACGTGAAATAACCACACAATGCAATATCTGAAAAATTTATGAGTTAACAAATATTAGACAAGACTTATGTAAAGTTTTCAAAAATTTATCAAGATCTTTATATTCCTTTCTTAGTTTTGGATTGGATAGTAAAACATTTTTAGATGAAATATTCTTAAAAAATGCCTATTTCTTTCAAAAGAAATGTAAATAAATTTAGATTTTCCAAACTACATACAATATTCTTCTTCAATAAGAATTTATTTACCAGTTTCCTTTTAGTTCAATTAAGTTTTAAAATAAACTATTTGTTATATTTGTTGCGTTATTCGGAATCTGTAGTGTCTAAAGTATTATATATTGAAGCAAAATATATTAGTTTTTCTAAAGATTTGAAGTTGTCTTGAAAGGAATGATTTCTAGCTTGAGTAGCGTCTAAAGGAGAATTTAATAAATAAATTATATATAATCAATACATTAAAAAAAAACTGAATATGATTTTAAATAAATATTATTTCTATTACAATTATTTAATTTTCCTTTTTAAAAAAGAAAATTAAAAAAGAACAGAATTTCTAAATACACTACATGAAATATTTTATTAGATTTATAACAAGAAATAAATAAAAATGATTTGTACTTTTAGATAAATATTGCGTCTCGTACAATCATTTAATCTTCCTTTAAAAAAAGAAAATTAAAAAGGAACAGAATTTATAAATACACTACATGAAATATTTTATTTGATTTATAAGAAGAAATAAATAAAAATATATATAAATTATTTTGCATTAAAAAAATTCTACATTTTGATAATTTATTTTTAATACCTCTTAAAGTTTTTATTCAATACATAAATACAACTAACCACATTTTTTGAGTCTTTGTGAATGTTTCGTATTTTATTAGAATGACAAACTTCAAGAGAATCTTTAAAAGATAGTGGTAATCCAATTTACCTTTGAGTACGTTTAAATAAAGCTGAATCTATTTAAATAAAATATAGAAGAACAAATTTATAAATTCTCTCAAAATAAACTTACCAGTTGATTATCTCTCGGGCCCCAATCAGCGTATTGCAAGTATCCTTCGGGGTCATTAGGTGGGTGAAGAGCAGATATTTTCCTTAAGAAAACAAGAACAATTTCATTTATTTACAGACATGTAATTAATATATAATTTCATTTAAGAATATGTACTGCATTAATCGATTTATCTCTTTATATATTTGAATATTCAGTTTTTAAAAACGATAATTTTTTATTAACATTATTGATTGAATGTAATTTTATAATAAGGAAATGAAAATTCTTGTAGAATTGAAGTTCCTTACATTTTATAGAAACCATAAATTACCCTCCGCTTTTAACTTACTCGTTTTGAAACAATATTTATACTGGGCAAAACTTAAGTTATCCGACTAGGTTGAAAAATTGCTTTTTAGGTGTTTGATGTTTGGTGTTGTTTGAGCCATTAGGGAAAAAATAAATATAATTATTGAGAGAGAAGGACTGATACGTAAAACTAGAGAATTTTTTAAGTTGTTTTTATAACTTTTACTTTATCTAACTTATAAAAATATTTTAATGCGTTTTTTTAAAGAATGAAATTTTTACGGTAATTTGTGCAAGAAAAACGTGACATCTCCAAAACAATCCAATCAAATTCAATGAAATTTATAACATATACGTTATGGGCCCTTCAGAGTGTAACAAACCGCAGGTTTTAAGACACCTACATTTAATCACATTTTACAGCCATTTTTAGCTTAGAACATGCAGTAATTTTGATGAAAAACCATTAACATCAAATGTAAATGCTAATAAATTATTTATTTTTTAAAATATTTTTTATTCTGCGGTTTGTGATACTTCAAAAGGATCAAGCAGAATATCAATGAAACTAAAATTGCATTACGTGTAATTTATTTTTATTTATGGCGTTTTACTTAACTTTAAAAATTTTACTTAAATTTCATAAATATAATATTTTTTTTCAAAAACAAAGGGTGATACATGTTATTTATTTAATAGTTCTGACTTTTAAAGCCTATTTATCTTCTTTAAAACAATAAATTTATTCTGAAAACCAATTTTTGAAAAATTGATCTCCGAACCTAGTCGGATACACTAAGTTAGTTAACTTCTCATTCATTTAATGGAGACTTATTACTCAATGTATACTCTTTTCCTATTTGGAGTTTTTGTCTTGTTTGGAATTGCATATAACTATTAGATATGTTCAACGAATATTTTATGAATTTTTTTATTTGTATATTAATATACATCCGCTGACAATAAAGTTCGGTGAATAGTCCTGTAACAATAACGCAGCGGAAATATTAACGAAAGTTACCTTACTGTCCTTCGAACATGTCCTGGAAACTTTGCAAGAAGTCTTCCTTTGGGACAGAGTTCACAAATCTCGTCACGTTTCGTTGGATGCCAGGAATATCGTCAAACCTCTTTCCTTTCAAAGCGAATTTGAGTTGGGGGAATAGGATAGGGACTGAAGGATTGAGATCTGGAGAGGATGGTGGTTGATCAATTTGTAACCCCCTTTATTGCCAGGATGATATTGGATGTGTGAGGGCGAGCATTGTCGTGAACAAAAAAAAAACCATGCGCCTTATGCGTTCTGGGGTCGTAACCTGTGTAGATGTTGCATGAAAAGGGTAAAAGTTTCAATGTACCTTGCAAGATTCATCGTTCAGCTATCATGCGCACAGTCAATCGACGATCTTTCGTGATTAATTTACTCACTTCCTCTATGTTTTTGACTCAGACAGAGATTGCTGGTCTTCCTCTACTGGCTTGTCAGACACACTGTACCGGTCTTATCGAAAACGATGAACCATTTGTAAACACATATCATGGACAGTTGATCTTCATAAACACATACCAGCATCGACTAAGTTTCTGTCGGTGTCTTGTCAAGCTTAAAACAAAATTTTAAATTGATTTTTGTTCCTTCATTTTTCTGCTCTCAATTAAGAACCAACGCAGTGAACAAGCAATTTGTAAAACAAGTCTTACAGGGATCTAAACAACGGTGGGGACAAATATTCAACACCTGCCGTTACACGTATGCAGCGTTTGTTTTGCCAATGTTGCCAGATTGACCATCCTGACTTCATTCAACGAACATTATTGTCAGAAGCTGTATGGTTGTATGATGATGCATCAAAAAAATCGTTTACTTTTTGAAATTATTTTGGAATTTGTAGCATGTTTTAGCAAATTTCTCTCTTTTTTTCTTATTCATTATGTCTCCATTACAAAATTTTGTTACAAAGAACGTACCTCAGAAATTTATATTTAATCAATTATCTCTTTTTTTAGGGGGGGGGGTGCTCTCTTTTTTTATTATTAGTTCTCATGCAATCTATTTTGCAGCAGATATTTCGCAAAAAACTCGTAATTTATTCGTACCTCCTTCTACATTATTATCTAGAATAGTCCTATTTTTGATGGAAGAAAGGGTTTGTTGTGCGAAATACATTATTAACATTCACATAATGTTTTAAATATTTTTAATGATTTTTATATCCTTCCAGTCATTAACATATAAAACTAAACATTTTCAATAACATTAGTGAAACTAATAAAAAATAATACTTAAAAATATAATGTTCTCTAATTAAGATATTCTCAATACACAAAAATGGTGTAATTCTAATTAAGATATATATTCCATTATTAGATACAAATTAGATATTTAGTAACCCAAGCCTTTATTAGGAAATGTTGGATTTTTCTTTCATTATATCAGAGAGAATGATCCCTTTTATGCAATTCGCATTTTGTGACTTCTTTTAACCCGTCATGATGAAATTCCGTGTCTTGATGCAATGCACTAAAACTTTTCAAATGAAGAGTATATTTTTAAACTTCAAAATATTCCTCGGTGAAACATTTATATGGGCGTAAGCTTATCTATATATATATAACGAAGACTATACGATATATTTATTTAAATTTGTTTAAGATATCTATCTGGTGACGATCGGAACCGTGATTTTGAGACAGGGTATAAATTAGTAATTTTTGAAGTGAAAACTTCTTTATCGGCATTGGGCACTTTTTGGTAGAGGAAAATCTTATGGGTTCGCGTCACCGACATGCTCTGACTGGCGCACGCGCAGTGTGCTGTTCGCCTTGGACACTTTTTGGATGGGTGAAATCTCGTGCGTTTTTTTTTTTTTTAAATTTAGTTTCAGCTGAATTAGAACATACATACAAAACTATTTAAAGAACATTATTACAATAAAAAATTAACCAAATGCAATTTTTTGGCAATAAATGAAGAAAAATTTATATAATTTCAAAATACATTTTATTTCTACGAAAAATAATACAAGCAGTTACACGAACGCTTCATTGTGTATTTCATGATGTTATAAGAATATATACTGCTTATATACATATAAACAGTATATATTTTTGTAATATGTATACATATAATATATATATATATATATATATATACACTTGTGCGTGTGTGTATGTATTATTGATATCTTAGCATTAGGATTTCGATTGCATTGAAAAACATTCTTATAGCTGTAGACTATTTATTTAAAAAGAGATAACTTCTAATAATTATTTTTAAAATTGAGGTAGAATTATCTTTTACGCTCTCGTAACCCCCTTATCAAGTGGATTTCCGCCTTAAAACACATTTTTAGTAGATTTCTACTCAATAAAATAAACATGACTGCCAAATTTTAAGTCTAAATCTGATAGTTTAAAAACGATTTTTTTTTATCAATAAGCTTCAGTAACCATATTTGAGAGTCAATTTTTGTAAGACCCTTCTTACTGAATTTCAGTTCAATAAAAGAAAAATACTTATAAAATTTCATTACTGTAAGTCGAGTAGTTCGAAAACTGGAATATTTATCAGCAACACAACTTATGTCCCAAAAATGCCCCTTAGAGGAAAATGTTTGCAAAACATGTTTTTGTAGCGGACCTCTACTCCATAAAAGGAACGTGCCTGTTAGATTTTAAGTGTGTAGGTCTGATGGTTCAAAAATAGGAATATTTACCTACAACTCCCCTTGGGGGTCGATTTTCATAAAATCCGTTCTTAGGGTATCTCTTCTCCATAACAGAAACATACCAATGAAATTTCAAGTCTGTTGGTGCAGTAATTCAGAAACGGGAATATTTATCTATAATGCCCCTTATACCTTAGAAACGCCCCTTAGGGGTCAATTTTTGCAAAGCCCCTTTTGTAGCGGATCAGAACACCATGAAAGGAACCTGCCAACAAAATTTTAAGTTTGTATATGTCCGATAGTTTAAAAAACGTGAATATTTATCTGTAACGTCCCTTAAGCCCCCTCAACCTCTTCGTTGTCAATTTTCGCAAAATCCGTTCTCCATGACACGAACATGCGTTGAAAATTTCAATCCTGTAGGTGTAATAGTTCTGGGGATATCATGATGAGTGAGTGAGTATGTCGCTTTTCTCCTTTATGCAGGGTGGTTCCAAATTCATGCTACAAACTTTAAGGACAGGACAATGTTTACAGGACATTATAACAATTATTTATTTTAAAGGAATGTGGGGGTGCAAGTAACACAGTGAGGAGCAAAAAGGAGAAATAAAAGAAAAGAGAAATGGACTTATCGGTTGATTGCATTGCCGGTAGGTGGGGGAGGAGGTATCTAGCCGCCGTTCAACATAAGCTTCTCAGTAGGGGAAAGCATCATTTACAGTTGTGCTGACGTCTACGATAGGAGACTTAACGTATGCCGAAATTGCAGACGTGCATTACATGTACGGTCGTGCAAATGGTAATGGCAGAGCTGCGCTACGAATGTATCACGCGCTGTTTCCTGATCGACGAATGCCGAATCACAGAGTTTTCCAATACCACATAGCCAAACTTTAGGCACATTTGCGTTCCATGTCGACAAACATGATGCTGGTCGCCGAAGAGCTGTAAGCATCTCATGCCTGGAAGAAAGCATCTGATAGACCCGAATCAAGTACAAGAGCTGTTGCTCCTCATGTAAGTGTGAGTCATCAGAACATTTGTAGTGTGTGAAACGAATATCACTCACACCCCTTCTAATTTCTCGGCGAATACATTCTTTGAATTAGGCAGACTATCTTCTCCGGCTGCCAATGGATGGAACAGCAATGTGTGAGATGCAGCTGGACTTCATAACTCATGTGATATACAGTTATTAAGATTTACTGTACAGTTACAGTGTGTTGTCAACGACGTTTCAATAAACCCCTTATTTTTCTTTTTGACTCTTCTTTTTTGTGTTTGTACCTAACATCTTCACTTGTGCCCATACATTCCTATACAATAAATGATTGCTACAATGTCCAGTACCTGTGAACCAAGAATTCGGGATCACCCTGTATGTATAGATTTTCCCTATATATGGCTAGGACTTCCCTACTGAACCGGAACTAGGATTTTTGAAAAACCGTATTTTTAGAGTAACTATCAAGAGGAATAGTAACCGACTTTTTACTTAAATTTCTCTTCTTCGATTTATTATAATATAAACAAATTCGCTTCGAAATTATGCATTTTTTCAATTCCTAGTCTAAGCTCTATAGAAAAGTCGTTGTGTTTTGTAGGAAAAATATCAATATTATAAAAGTATTTTTTTTTAATAAAAAGATATTGTTTCTGAATATATTTGATTTTGACTTCGTTTTTTTGCCAAAAAGTTGCTTTATAGTAATTTTCTTTTATTGTAATATTCTTAAATCCTTTTTATTTGTATTTTCTAATTCAAAAGATATCCAAAATATCAAAGCATTACATATTTATACCCTTTTGCAAAAACTCAGTTCTGAACATAGTTAGTTAGCAATCTTAGCTTACTTAATTTTATTTAAGGATGCATTTTCCAAACTCTGTACCAAGCTTACTCTTTTCTATTTTTTCTCATAGGGAGATTTTTCAAATGAATCCAAATAACTAACTTAAAAAATTCATTTATCATTTTTTTAAGCGCGTTAAAGAATTTATCAAAATATAGACAGTTAAATCTACATTTACAAATATTCACAATATGTTTTACAAAGAAGAAAAATTTGAGATCAGTGTTTTTCTAAAATCTTTCATGACCATGATTCTCATAGACGGGCTTAAGCGCGCTAAATGTTGAAATGGGCGTTCTTTTTGTGGTATCAGAACAGTAAGTGGTCCTCAATCCCATATCTGGTGGTATTCAATCTGGGAGAAGAAGAAAGTAAAGTTCTTTCATTCTGAGGAGAGGGATGATGGTCATTCGCTCTTGCGAGGAAATCTAGGAGGAGTCTCTAATGGTTTCTTCTGGATGGAGTTTTAAGAACCGTTTGGCATAGGTGAGAGCTTCGAGGCTGCTCTCTGGTTGGTCGATGGTGAAAATGAACACTGATTGGCTGCCAAGGAGATGGAAAATAGGAAGAGGGGGAGGAGCTTGTCTAGTGGGGCAATGTAAAATTTAAATAGGGATAGAAATTTAAAAGAAAGAATGAAAATTAATTACCTTTACTATGATGCAATAATTAAAAATTATTGCAATGAATAAAAAAGCTATAGAGGGTTGTAAAAGTGAAGAAATATTCTCCTTGGACTTTTGGCTTTATAATTAGCATTATAAGGCATTAAGTTTAACGTATTTGAATTATTGATATTAGGGAGATAGTTAAAGAGTTTAATTGTAATTTTCTAAATATGAGCTTTGGAAATATTGATTTTAAGACTATACGTATGTCGTCATTGAGCATGTATCTTGTGGCTTTGACGATCATACATATGAAAGATTTTTGAACAGTAACACTAAATGTGATGCAGATAAAAGTTCTCACATTACAGTGGTGAGGAAGTTAGTGAAGAAAGTGCAATATTAGGCGATGTCTTCGTCACTTGATCGTGGTTTAAAATTATGAGGTCATTTATCAATATAAAAATACTAGTTAGTAAACAGTCAATAAAAAATTCTTCAAAAAACTTTCCAAGTTGTTTAATATTAAACACAAAGAAATTGAATACTTTTTTTGTCATTCCAAATGATAAATATTTCTGTAGTATGATATATTAATAGTTAAAAAATTATTTACAGCATTTTTTTCTTAAGAGTAATATCATTTCATAGCAGAGTGTTTTCATTAAAAAAAGACAAAAGTAAAATTCCCTCTTAATTTTTATTTCATTTAAATATATTAAAGTGGCAATAGTGAAAAAATTATATTAAGGTAGTGTTAAAATTTTGTACGTAATTAATTAATTCTAAGAGGAAAGAGAGGAAAAAAATATAAACATAACAAACTAAAAAAAAAGTAACCACTTAAAAAACTACATTTTCAGATGTAATTAATAATTTTAATTGAAAGTGAAACCAAAACATTTGCAAAGTTAATTATTAGAAATACTATATTCTAAAGGTTTTTTTTCTTTAAATTCAAAAAATATTTTTGGCACTTAGATATGGAATCTTCAAAATAAATTTAATTATTTATTATTTCATTTATAATCATCCCCAAAATAAAAGTAGATACTTTTAAAGTATGTTTTTCAATTAATTCTACTCTATCTCATCTCTCTCCTATATATATATATATATATATATATATATATATTTATTAGATATAGCTATATTGTTTAAATTTCCAATCATTAATAAAATACTTTCTATTCATCTAATCAAGTTCAAATAATTTTTTTTTTAAAATGTACTTGATCACACTTGATGTTAATACAGCTTTTTTCAAATATTAATCCGTTAATTAATTTAAACTAATTAAATTAATTACCAGTTCTCAAAGCCAACTTAGATTCGTCTTCATTGTTGTAATAATGTAACAGTTAAAACAGTGATCAAAGTTAATGTCGAAATCCGGTTTTTCAGCCAAACAGGATGTGTCTCTTTACAACAATGCAGACAAATCATGCTCATTTTTCCAATTCCTAATATTAGTTCACACTCTCCCTATATATATATATATATATATATATAACTTGTTCAAATTTTCAATC
This sequence comes from Trichonephila clavata, assembly GCA_019973975.1. NCBI lineage: Eukaryota > Metazoa > Arthropoda > Arachnida > Araneae > Nephilidae > Trichonephila > Trichonephila clavata. The sequence continues at coordinate 32,054 of BMAO01011148.1, read as the reverse complement.
GTTAAAAAAATACTTTCTATTCATCCATTCAAAGTAGGAAATTCCTTTTTTTATATTTCTTGTTGAAATAAAAAGTCAAGTATTTATCAAAAATATATTCTCACTATTCCAAAAACTACAATAAGGCTGAACAAATGAACTTCCCTCAACTATCATAAGACAGAACAAATGAAAACAGTTTATTGACATGTTTGTAAAATGTACCGTAAAATCCGGCGTACAACGCGCACCTACCGGTTGATTCAAAAACCATATGACAAATTTCAGAGCATCATAAATCTCTATCGAATTAAGTTATTTACATTTACATTTCCTTCAGAATAGTACATTTTGCGTAAACGTTTCGGCAAAGCCAAAAGTGCTTTTTGTCTATATTTGGGGGTATTTTTCCAACTTCCTATTTAATTGCTTTTCGAAGCCCTTGGACTGTTCTTACTTTACGTCTACTTAATTGTTTTTGAAGTATTTCCATAAAAAATAATCGCTATGAACACAGTCAGGGGATGCTGGTAACCATTTCTTAAGAGGCAGAAAATTGATTTTTGATTCATTCACCATTTTATAGTTGATTTTGCAGTATGATTTGGTGCATAATCTAGTGAAAAACAAACTTTCCTTGAGGATAAAGATAATTACTTTTCGATCAAATGTTTCAAAATATTATTATGATAGTACTTAGCATTATTTTGGTTCTACAAAAAACGGTTTTTTTAAGCCTAGAGTGTACACTTCCACCCATACCATAATACCTCACGACGAACTTGCTTTTTGAAATACAACCGCGTCTTTTAGTGTTGTTTTTTGGCATGAAATATATTATATCTTCGTTTTGCGAAATGTCAATGGATGAAACGGTGTTTCATCCGAAGATAGCCATGCTTTCTCTCTACCTTTGCGTAACATTAAATACAGAGACCAAGAACGTTTCCTACGTTTTCGACTGTCTTAACAGACATTTGAAGACAGATATGTTCGTTCAGTTTTTTTATAGCGAATTTTCTTTATATGACGACAAATTGTCGATTGCAATACCTGTAGTTTCTTTGTTAAAGGTTTTTGAGGCAGATGGTTTTCTACAGCGATAAGTATTTTCAGCTTTTTTTTTTTTCTTTTTCCTCAAGGACTTCCTTCCATCCACATTTTTTTACCTGGAGCTTTTGATTGCGAGCCAAAATTTATTTCTTTTTGAAGTTTAAATAATAAATCCTTAGAAAAATGTATTTTCTGAATTATTTATAACAGAATTTGAGCAAATATCCTTCAAAAGCTGTACAATATCTCGTTCCGGGTTTGAGGATTTAATTTTAGAACCATAATTTACTCCCACTAATAAAAATAGTTAGATTGGTAATCTAAATGTTTCATTTGTAAAATATAACTGGCAGCAAAGCGATAAAAAATTAATAATTATATACTTTTAAAGGGGTTACCCTAACTTTGAATCAACCACTATACTTTCAAGCTGCAATTTTTAATTTTTAGTTATATTCGCCGCATAACACGTACCACTTTCTTTACGAAGAAACCTGAAATGTACGTGGGCAATATTTTTTTGCTTCGAAGTCATTTATTCGAGGTATTATTCCAACTTTTAGAATAAAATAATATAACTCTAGAACGATGTATACAGTCCTGTAAATTCATAACGAATGTCATTTCTGTTAAATAAAACAGTATTTCGGTCTCTGAAAAAATCTGATTTTTTTCTATGCTTGTTTGATTGTTTTTCTATTTCTAAAAGCTAACATTTGTATACATCGTATAACGCGCACTCGTAAATTTCCATCTTATTGTTTGAGTTAAAAGTGCACGTTATACGTCGGATTATAAGGTAGATATCTTGGATGTTACTGAGTATCAGAAAATAGCGACAAACAATTTGTAAAATAAATTGGATGCTTAAGTCATAAATAAACAGTAATAGATACTAAGCCAATATTTATTTTCCATTTTTCAATCTTGACTTCTCTTGATTGCCTTTTGCAGTGGCTCCCAACTTTTTTTTGTCCCTAAGAACACATTCCAGAACAGGGGTGGGTATTAATTCGATTGCGGTTGACCGTTGGACAGCCAAGATATTTTGGGGTGACCAGGTATGTCTTAAGACTCTTTGAACCCGTGGGCCCAGAGAAATCTTGAGGTTTTTTGAGGCCCTTGGCCCTATACAAAAGTAGGCCATACCTCAAATCTTTAAAAGTAGATGGTATATAGCATGCATTTTGTCAAATATTCGTTCAAACTGTCATTTGAAACTAATAAATGTGCACAACTCACAATCTCAAAAACCTATGCACAAACCGGCTCGACAGATGGGTGCATTTCGACTAAATGAGTTGAATTATTGCTTATGGTATTTCGCCTAAACAAGGACAACGGTCATCATATAATAATACAGTCTTACCTCTTTTACCAGTTGACATGTATTTTGAAATTCCCTGCTTTTCGCAGAATATGTACAGGAATAATATTTGAGTACATTAAAATTATCCGGGTCATGATCTTATTAAGACAGAACAGAGAAGGAAACTAGACCCTTACTGGGGTCGAGGTCCTCGGACCGGGCCCAATTGGCCCCTGCCTTAAGACGTCCCTGGTGTTGACCACCTGAAGATTAGCAGTTAGTTAATGTATATCAAAATATTTAAGACTGACTTGCGCAGTATGAAGATTAAATCATCTACTAACTATAACTATGAGCCCTTACTTTAGAAGAAAATGTTTTTTATTTTTTAATTTATTTTGAATTGCTTCGTAACAAAAAAAATACATCCTTTGATATTATTATATTTGTGATAATTATTATTATGTTTGTATCTTGCATTTTGCTTTAAACGTGGTCTTAAAAGTGTAAGTTTATTTTATTGCAGTTACGTAGGCATATACCGTATTTATTATTAAGCTATTATAAACATTGTAGACCTTTTTTTTTCTTAGCTCACCACACCTACACCTCTGGGTGGACCGTAACACCTTAAAAAATGAGAGGTAGCCAGTACCCTGGAAAAGTTTGCCTATTCTTGTTCTGGGATATCTGTTGGAGGGTGAGTACCATTATTTTTTCAAGGTGAATTTATAGCTATGGAGGTAATAATACATGACCATAATTCCAAAAAATATTTAATTTCAAAATTAAAACTTTATACAAGCACATAAAATTTATCGTTTCTATTATTGTGCAAAATACTTATTAAGCAATGCATTCAAAACCGACAAAGAATAAAATTATTTATAAAAAATACAAATCCCAAAGACAATGCAATTTTTGGCATTGCCTTTCATCAACCATTGCTTAAATTTTATTAAAAATGAGAAAAATTCTCATGGAATTTTATTGAAAACTAAAACAATTTTACCGCGATCGCACGGTGATTTTAACGATTGCCCGGTGCTGTGGTGTCAGCGGGCATAGGGCTTAGTCTATTGGCTTTAATTTTTAAAAGATACATTCAGATATCATCTAATTAACTTTAGAGAATTAATGTACAAATTTTTTTCTTAGGTATTATATACAAAATACTTACTTGTTTGCAACGTCATGAATTTTGTATTTTGCCTTAAAGGAGTAACGATATTGCTGAAAGAAAAGATAAAAATGTAAGAATTATTACGATAAAAAAATCAACAAATGGACCTCTTAGTTTCTGGAAATATTTAAAATATACAGCAAAATTAATTTCATATTTTTGTAATATAGTATCTCTAAGAAAGCTAAAATTAAAACTAAAAGAATAAGGAAATTAATAAATTTTTGTTAAACATATTTTAAAGACAGAAACTTACTTTCTTCACATTATGGAGTAATAATACATAATTATGGTCTGCTGATACACTATACTTTTCAATGTCATAATCGGCCTAAAATGCGAACAGAACAATAATTAAATAAGAAGAAATTCTATAAAACATTTTTAAAAAAAGGAAGGTTATATATACATATATGTTTTTCAATAAAATGATTTTTTTTTAAATCCCTACTATCAGCTCACAATCTTCCTATATATTGTTCAAATTTTCAATCGTTAATAAAATACATTTTAAAGCCTCAATTGAGCTAAAATTTTATGTGCACTATTATTTTGGATGACAATACGGTATTTTAATTATAATTAATAAAAATTAGTTGATTAATACTAATTAGTCAAAGAATTACAAATACATCCACGTTGGCATCATTTTTGTTAACTTAGCAACCGTTTAGGAGACTTGTGATGAAACTTTAAAAATGTTTTTTTTCTCATATCTTAAAGCACTCATTCGAGCTGAATTTTTCTATTAACGATTGCTTGGGGGTGAAAATACGACATATTAATTGTAATTAATTAAAGTTACTGCACTGAAACTAATTATTTAAAGAATTACAGGTACAGTTACACTGGCTTCATTTTTAGCGACTTGGGCCAAAACTTTAAAATATTATTTTTTCTCACATTTAAAAGCATTCAGTTGAACTGAAATTTTATATACACGATTAGTATCATGACAATTAAATACTTTAATGATAATTAATAAGAATTACTTGCCACTTAATATTATGATCCTGTCATATGTATATACATATTTATATTAATTGTAATCATTTGATAAAATTAACTAAAATAAAATTTTTCTTTATTGATCTAAAAAGGAATTGATTTCAAAACTTTTTTTAGTTTTACTTGTTTTTGAGTAAAGGTATAACTTATTCTAAATATAATATTTAACGTATACAAAAACAAAATCTTAGTTTCTTTTATTCAGAATTTTCTTAAAAGGGTTTATTTTAAAGATGTGAATAAATATCCGTCAATATTTATAGTATTGTACTTTGATATTCAACTAGTCTTTTTTTTCAAGAAATTTTTATAATTTGTTTATTTTCAGTTTATTGTTTTAGAATCTTGAATTCATTAATATCTTGAGATTTTTGAATGTCCTTCTTCTTAAAAGATTATCTATTAGTACATTGAACCAAGTTAACATATCTTTTGAAAACAGAACAATTAGTTTGCTCTCAATTTTGAACGATAAAGATAATCGGATTAAAATAAATTGAGGGCATTCGCATTTATAATCTTAAGCTCCACTCTTATTTATTTATTTGTTTGTTTTTTATATCTCCAGATCCAATAATGTTTTCTTCATATTTTAACACAGCCAAAAGAAAAGAAATCTAGTACATTTTTTCGAAAAGCCATTCAAGTAACTTTGTGAATCTTATTCTGCAAATCAATGCTTTGCTTATAATGATTTTTTTTTTGGAAAAGGTTCTTTATATTGTTTATTTTTCTACTAACAGACAAAGAATCATAATTTTAAGAAACAATCTTCTATCCTAGGAGTATCGAAAAATATTTTTATGACTTTAAAGATATTGTTTGTGTAGTAAATATTCCATGTGTCGCTAGAGAAAATTTCTCTCTGGATATTTAAAAAAAATTAAAATAACAACAATACGGCAGGATATTAATATGAGAGCTAAACAAATTATTTTATATTACAAAAAAATAATTTAATTTGACTGGAATAAACTAAATAGAAAAAAATATATATTTAGGAATTTTCTTCAAGTTAAAAATGCACATCAAAATACACATATAAATTTTCATAATGTAATAAGAAAATACATTTAAAAAGACGATAATGGAAGAGAGTACAAAAGTAAAAATGAACAAAAAATATAATGTAAAATCCAAAAAGAAGTACATAATTCTCTTAGACGGTAAATAAGTATTTTTTAAGTATTAATTTATGATTCGAAAAAGATCCTAATTAATACTAAATTTTTCTAGAGAATGCGAAAATCTGTGATAAATTTCAGCATGCAACATCCGTGAATTGTTTTCCAACACTTTAATATTAATATTGTGTTCATTTATTTTAAATCTTAATATTTTATAAATTAAGGTTAAAAAAATGCTAATTTAATAAAACATAATAACATAATAAAATGGAAACATAATAAATAAAAACTTTCTACTTACAAATGTAGTATTTTCGAGAAGCATTCTAACATTTTTTGACTTCACGGAATATATCATCAAATGTCCATCTTTGTCACGATATGCAATCTCATCCCCTGTAAATAGGAAAAGATTTAGTTTCATGAATAATTAAATTCTATAAAACAAATAAATTTAAAAAAATAAGTTTTTTATATCATGTTTGATCCATATTACAATATTTTCTCTCTTCATTCTCAGATGAATAATTTTCTTCTTAATTTAGAAATACATTAAGGTATTCATGACGACGTGCAGATTTCATATTTTTATCTATAAAAGCATAATTTCTTTGTTTCAAAAAACATTTATTTCTACAATTTTTATTTATTTAATATTACCAAAATCTTTCTTTTTATTTTATAAATTAAATATTTATAATCCTTTGAATGCTTTTAAACGTGAAGAAAGAAGAACGATTTTTATTCTCAGAAACCCTTGAGGAATTAAGGCATTCTTGAAGGTGGATTGAAATAAAAAGATTATCTTCAGATTATTTTCGTTTAAAGAGCAAACGTATTCTTTTCTTGCTATTAAAACTATATATGTTTAGAAGTATTTTATATTTTGCGATAAGGAAAAGCTAACTATAGTGCGTTTTTTTTCTTTGCATCACTGTTTTAATTCTAACACCTTAATATTCCAAGAGTCTTTCTTTCGAATATGTTTGATGTAGGAGCCGTTTTCTTTGAAAGTGGTTTACACAATTATTTTTAAATTATACGAAGAAATGCAAAATGGTTTGAAAAATATTGGTACTGCTAAAGCTCTTATATTTTTTGTTATTAATTTGATTTAAATTATAATGTGATCGTTTTTAAACTACTAGTTAAAAGAATGTTATACTACTTTTGATGGTTTTAAATAAACTTACACCACTTTCAATATCAAAAAGATTTGAAAATCACATATTTATGAAATTAAAATATGAGATTTACATTAAATAATACAGAATTTGGTATTTATGTATCGTACCATCAACCAAGTGTGCCAAATCAAAAGTCGTCGACAATTTAAAAATTTTACCAAATTCTGTCATTGTTGTTTTTACTGTGCTCATACATACGCAGGATGGTTTTCCACTGTTGGCAGTATATCGTGGCATTTGGCCACGTTTTATGATTTTACGAAACTGTTCGAGACGATATAAAACGTAAATACCCTGATTTTCATAAAATTTTTGTTAACATGTTAAAGAGAAGAAAATAAAAAGGATTTATTTCAACATTTTTTTTAATAATAACATTTAATTTACTTTAAGGGAAACGTCATATTAACATTTTCCACTTTAAATTTTTATCATTACCCCCCAAAAAATTCCAGTAAATGAAAGAAAACTTTTATACCAAAGCAGTCTTGGCGATCATATAAAAGTGTACGGAAATTACATTGTTGCGAGCCCTCGAATTGCGCTTTCGCCTTGTGTGACTAACTTGTAAATAATACGGTACTTACATACATATTATCGCAACAATCGCCAACTCTGTGTTAATAACTCGCCAAGTTGGCAAACCTGATTTCCTATGTGTCGCACCTGCTGAATTGGCAACTAAGTGCTTCGTTTCAAATAATGCTGCTAATAGGTTGCGATAATACGTAAGTACAGATGATACTTTTAATTTAATGTATATAACTATTGCTTAGTTAGAACTGTGTGACAACGGACTTTGATTCGAGCGCAAAAGTATGTAAATTCAAAACGTGATTTCGATATTGTTTCAGTAAAATTACCTTAAAACCCGGCGTATAATGCGCACATATACTTCCAAGTTCGCTGCATAACGTATACGTATATTCGCTGTATAACGCGCATCTACGCTTTACAAAGAATCCCGAAATGTGCATATGCAATGCTGTTATGTTTTGGAGCCCTTTATTCAAGGTACGTATTATCCTAAAAGCTTTAGAAAAAATAGTATTTTTCTAGATTTACAATCATTTATGTTCATGAAGAATATCATTTCTTTCAAACAAACCTATTTCGATACATGTAGAAATGAAGCTCTTTTTTTATGATCATATCTTTTCTTTATTTTTAGAGCTGTTATTTTCATACTAGAGTATAACGCACGCACTTAAATTTCGATCTGATTTTTTGCGTTATACAATAGATTTTAAGGTACTTGTACAATTCAATTGGAGTGCTATAAATTTGCGTGCGTTCTTTTTCCTAGCTTAATTTTATTACAACAACTATCCAGACTCTTAAAATCACTGTCGACAAGTAGAAAAATAAGACAGGTTTGATTATCTTAAATATTTAAAGTTAAGCCCAGAACTTTTGAATTGCGTCACATATGGATTATAAATTATGAGCTAAATATTATCTTTGCTGTAAGTGAGGCTTACACACACCAATGCCTTACATATTTTATGATAAAAACAACATATACAAACTCGAAGACACACATATAAAAAGTTTAACATGGCCATACATTATTTTATTTTCCCAGTTTTTAAAAATACATTTTTATATATCTTAAAATTATTTCTTAAGAATATAGAAAAATAACATATGTTGCCACATTTCTCTGTTACTTATAAAACACTAGTACTGATAAATAATAGCTCCAAGCAAAATAATGAAACCGAAAAATAAACGAACACTGTACAACTATTTTTCAAATGTCTCCCACGAGCTCTCTTCAAATGATTGTTCAGAAAGGAAGCAGCATCTGCGTTTTCCCACGTTCTCAGTTCTTATAATGTATTAGAAATGAAGGAACGAGAAAGAAGCACATAGTGCAACAATTGTTTTTATGCTCAATATTGTTGAAGGTATATACATTTATCTTTCTAAGTAGTGATACAGAGAACGAAACTGGGAATATTTGTACTATGTACAGTGTGTCTATAGTTGTATAATGTTCAATACAAGAGCCAAAGCCCCATTTTTTGATGGGCATACAATCTTCATTAAGGCAATGTGGTACCATCTTCACAATTTTTTTTTAATATTTGATATTTGGTTTTAATTGTATTTTATAAAGGTTAATATTAAATAATAATTCCATAAATTTTTTTTTTTTAATTTCTGGCAAAATGTTTGTAAAATTTAAATTTTCTTAACTTTTTTAAACATTTTTTAAATTCCTAAGATTTTTTTTTTTAAATATGCCTTTTTTCTTTCAAAATTTTTTTCCAGGTTCCTTATAATATACTAAATAAAACTTTTCATGGGATTTTTTCTGCTGCTGCTCTTTACTTTTTATTAAATTTTTTATAGTTAAACTTCCAAAAATTCTCAAAAAAACATTAATTTTGATTTTGAATTTTTTTTAGAAAAAGTACTAAACATGTTAGAGCTAATTCAATGCACAGTTTTACAAAACATACATTTCAGAACTTTTATAAAAATTTTCAAACCCATACTTCAATTATCAAAAAAGCCTTAGGGTTTTGAATAACAACATATGTACAAAAATTCAACATGGAGAAATATGAGTTTAAAGTTTTCATTCCATGATAGCAAGAAATAATGTTCATAGAATACGCTGAAACTTTTATGAAATGTTAATTAGCTTACTTAAAACTGCTAACCATAAAAAGTTGCACAAATGTAGAACAATTAAACAGTATACTGCTATAATGATTATATAGAAAAAAACGAATGAAAGATCAATATTTCATAAAACTTTATCTTAATAATTATTAAAAAAATAAACAAACACACTTCAGAGCTAATTACATGCTCAGATCTAATGCAGAACATGTACAAAAGATGTGTATGCCTTTATTTTTTATTCCCGTGATTTTAAAAGCCTTCGCATGTTAAATATTGTACACGAATCAAAGCAAAATCAAATAGCAATTTATAGGTAAAATATATCAAAATCTAAGAACTGTATACGTTCTCATTAGTTTAAATAAATACCTTAAAATATTTTTATTAATAAAGGAGATGAATTTCACGCACCATGGGATATATATATATATATATATATATATATCATCAAAAACAAATATATAAAAATGGGAGAGTTTTTCTATTCTTACGAATTAGATTTTCAATTATACCTGAGTTATCAAAATGAAATTTAGTATTTGTGCTTTGGGAGAATTCGTTTTGAAGTTTAATTTCGTTCATAATAATACCATAAAAACACACACACAACTTTAAAATCTTGACCAAATCCATTTGCTCTCCCCCCCCTCCCCAATAAACAATTCACAAACTAGAATTTTTGCATGAATTGCACAATCCTTTCTTGAAATGATATGTTACTGCATATATAATGTCAGTCTCATTTATGCGCGGTAGAAAAAAAACTAATTCATTTTTATCAGGCTCTTTTCTAGCAGATAATCTAAAATGTGGGCATGGCAGTTGCTGTCCAGCATCAATTATTGCACCATAACTTGATAAAAAATGCAGGTAAAGCTTTGAAATTTTTCAGGCATGTTTATAAAAATTCGAGGTATCAAATAAGCGAATAAAAAAAATTTCGACAGTTTAATGATTTTTAGGGTACTATATCGCCTTAAATCCTTAATTGTATAGAATTTTTGTATTGTAATTGAAATAAACACGTGTTTGGCTTACGTAGAAGCATTTACAGCAGGTATGGCTGAATACATCTATTGGTTGAGTTCTTAGCAGGTGATAATACTAAATGAAAGATATTTTTTAAAGAAAAATAAATATGTACAATTTTAGCTCTACAATATTGCAAATGAGAATATTCTAGGTGAGCGAGTGAGTGTTTATTAACGTCGCACTACAAAACAACAAAAGGGTATTGGAGATGGACCTTACAACTTTGAATCACAATCAAGTGACGAGAACGATACCCAGTGGCCTAACGTACACTCCCGCATCTCGAGGGGGACGCACAGGGCTCAAGCCTGGCTGCCACCAAGTACACTACATTACATTAAATACATTAAATACATTCCTACACTTTGTAAAATCCAACTTACAGGCCCAAAACCTAACTTTGCAGGGGGGGGGGCGGACAAATTTTCTACGTTAAACTACTGACGTCACCTCAGCAAGCACCTTCTTTATACTACCATACCACTCCAACAAAATGACTTAGAGGCAAAGCAGATTTAACATGCATCAGCTCTTCGAACAGCTGGTCTCAATGGCTCTAGAACTCAAACTTATGACACGCCAGTCACGAGGATTATTTTGCAGAAGAAAACAAATTTAGTAGCAATGATGGTGCACACAGAGAAGCAAGAATCTCTCTTGGTGTTATTAAAATACTTACTATAATAACTCGAACAGATTAAAATACAAAAAGAAATCGAATTGGCATTTACTTCAACAAAAAAGAAGAAAAAGAAGGACGTAAAACTCAATTGGTACATTTAATTTTCAAAAAATTAATTCTATCGAATCAACATGTTAGATCAAATATATGAATTATGCACTACTAAATCTAGCGAAATCAAAATTGTTATAAATGTAGACTGTATTTAATACTAAAAAAATATTTAAGTTTTTTTAAAAATGAATACATTTTATCCAAATTGCACTATTAATGTATCCGACTATTTGCGACAACTTTTTTTTAAAATTGAAATATAGGGATTTTTTTTTTTTGTTGCGGTTTTTAGATTTTATGAACATTTTTGAAAATTATGATAGATAAATAGAAATTATTATTACTGAAAATGAGAAAAAATTGGACAATAATTACCAAAAAATACAAAAACAGGGCTCATTTTGTACAAAAAGTTTATGAACTAAAGTGTCGCTTTGCAATTCATTTCTGAAATAACCTTCAGGATAAGAGATATTTTAATTTTTGAAGAACTGGATCACTTTATTTATATATTTTAGTTATTATAAGAAATTGTGAGTAAAAAACTCACTTAAAAACAGTGAGATTATATTTAAAGAAGGGTCAGTATAATTTGTAATAAAGCAGTGTTTGATAAATCTGAAAGTTAAGACACTTCTACTATTATACAGAACATACATAAAAAATTTCAGTTAATTTTTTTCAAAACTTTATCAGTAATCGCGCGCGCGATGATATATGAGCATTTTCAAAAAAATATATTTCGGGAAAAACGCGTTTTAAAGTAATACATCTTGCTTAAAGTATTGTCATCTTTTACTAAAACACTTGTAGTATTTGTTCTAGTGAATGAAAAATAATAACCTTGGTATTTCTATAATGCTAATAAAATGGCCTATAAAACAAAATCTCAAAAAAAAAAAATGTCAATTTTTATTAAAATTCACAATTTTAGGGTCGTCGGATACTTTAATTATTTGGTTTGTAATGTGTAACAATACTTTCGTAATAATTCATTTGCGTTTCAACGTTAATGTACAACCAGTGTTTTTTGAGGTTACCCATTTTAAATATTGGATCCAATAACAAAAGAAGTTTTCTCTATGAGTAATCATATGTAGCAATTATAAATAAATCTATAAACAGTTATACTCATCATCTTTTGTCTGGAAACTCGAATAAAAGTCGAATTACGCAAATATTTAACTTTCGAAGTCATAAAAATAGTATAAATGCTAACGTAACTTTAATTACGAATAATAATGAAACAAAGGCGTTATACGAGGAAGGATTCAAAAGCTTCTGTACTGAGCCTATAACGTGAAATTTTACTGAAGTAGAGTAATTGCGATAACATTTCTGTGTTGCTGCATTCCTCCCCTTTTCAAAAAATGGTTTGTCCAAATCTCGTGGTTGGTGCCTAGCAACGGCGTCGTATTTTGTAAAAAGATACATTGAAATGACGTTTGTAGGGTAGAGAATTAATACCATATTTTGTAGAGTCCAAGAAGACACATTTGGAGGAATATGTGCAGCTGTTATACATTATCGCAAACGCAAGCTTTTGAGTGGCATCGATATTTCATGGAAGGCAGGGAAAGTGTCGAAGACGACGAATGCTCTAGAAGCTCGCAGACTTCACGCACCAATGAAAACATTGAAACGGCTTTGTCGGTGGTACACAGAACAGGTTTCAAACCACGGTGGGTGAAAAACGAAAAACAACTGTTTTATCACATCCTCCTTACTCCTCCGATTTCACCCCTATCGTCTTCAAATTATTTCCAGAACTGGCATTTTGCTTTCAGGGTCATTGATCCCAATCTTCAGATTAGTTAAACTGCATCGCAGAATGAATTAAAGACATGGCTAAAAATGGATTCCAGAAATGTTTTGATGGCATTTACAAGTGATAGCAAAAGTTTGTTTTCACCCAAGCGTCTTATTTCAAATGAGGATGTGTTTCAGCAGTTTAATTGGCAATATTTTAAAGTTATATATTTAGTCTGAGAGTTTTGAATCCTCCTTCGTATTTAACATTAAAATTGTCTTTTCAATACATTAAATTATTCCTGACTGTCGCTTATTTAATTAAAACTGAATCATTATTAACATTCCGAATATATAACAAAATAAATTACCAGCTTCACATGAATAGTATACTAAATAAATAACAGACATCGAAACCTAGCTTGATATTAATCAGATCATTTTCAGAAGTAAATACAAAATTTTGGAAGATTGATTGGTTTTAAATAGTAATTAGAATAAATTGAAGTAAATGAAGCTATATTTTAGGTAATACCTAAATTATGTATACATGGTTGTCTCGAATTCATGGTACAAACTTCAAGGGTAGATACAGGACATTGTAGCAATTATTTGTTGTACAGGAATGTATGGGAGCAAATGACGAGGTGAGGCGCAAACAGGAGAAATAAAATAATAGAGAAATGGAGTTATCGATTGATTGTATTGCAGGTAGGGGGCATTAGATATCTAGCTTCTGTTTAACATGATGCATCTCAGTAGGGAAAAACTCCATTCACAATTATGCTGTACGCAATGGGAGACTTGACGTGTGCAGAAAATGCAATTACATGCATTATATGTACGGCCGTGCAAGCCTGATCGACGGATGCCGGATCACAAAAAATTTCAGTGGTTTATTCGTCAACTTCGTGAAATACGTTCGTTCCACGTCACAACAATGACGAAGAGCTGTACTAGCTTGGAAGAAAACATCTTGAACGATGTGGCTGATTGACCCGAGTCAAGTGCAAGAGTTGTTGCTCATCAAGTAAGTGTGAGCCATCAGACCGTTTGTGGAGTGTTAAATGAAAATTGCTTACACCTCTTCTACTTTCAACGAGTACAAGCTCTGAATCCCGCAATATATCTTCTTTGACTGCCAGTGGTTGGTGGTGCAATGTACGATGCAGCTGTACTGGACTTCCTAGCTTATGTGCTGAACAGTTATTGCGAACATTGCACTAGTCAATAAGCACTTTGTCTTTCATTTCGTCTCTTATTTTTCGTGTTTCTGCCTCACCACGTCACTTGCGCCCATACATTCCTATACAATAATTGATTGTTACAATGTCTTGAGCCTACCCATAAAGTTTGTACCAAGAATTCGGGTCCACCCGGTATATATGAGAAATTATATTACTTAAAAAATGTTATTATTGTTAATTGTTAATTTATCCTTAAACCTTAAGTGCTTATCGACATTATGTATTAATACATATTTTGATTAAATTTACAGCTATAAGTCCAGAAACATCGTAATTGCTTTAAAATAGCATATTATTTCAATAATAT